>PVHP010006501.1:0-60219 GCA_004024765.1 Zapus hudsonius | reverse complement strand
TGAGGTGTTTCTGCTCCACCTTCTTTGAGACAGGCTCTCTTGCATCTGCAAACGAACTGGCAGACTGCAAATGAACAGACTAATGAGCCCTCAAGCTTCAGATTCTCCTGGCTTCGCTGCCCATTGCCTTAGGCGTGCTGGGTCAAAGATGCCTGTGGTACTTTGCATGGATGCTGGAGAATTGAACTCAGGCCAGCAGGCTTTGCAAACAAGTACCTTTAACAACTGAGCCATCTCCCCAGTTCTTTATCTCTCACTTACAAATAATCCATTTCATTGCAGATGAAACAAAATACCCTAATCTTTCTTATAATTTTAGAACCAACTCATAATCATCATTAACTGAACTAAAGTTTCTTTGCACATACAATCTTTTTTTTAATAATTAAGATTATTTTCTAAGCATCAAAGAAATAATGAATATGGGAGAAACACAAAATTTTAAGTTAGTTTAAGACATTTATAATGATGTTTATCTAGGGACAACTATGCCTTCCAAGTACTTCCAATATTTGGTCTTCTCTGAAGGCAGGTTGGGTAGTCAGGCTCGGGGTGAGAATGTGAGCATACTGCCAGCACCTAATGGGAAGGTCATTCATAAAAAAGCTACTAAATATACTATAGTGTACAGTACAGCCTTCCGGAACCAAAGATTCAGCCTAAATGGTTACAAGCTGAGAAATTCTGACTTGAGATGAAGACACATTAACAGCTTACTTTACAGAATGCACCATATTATAGGAAAAATAACTTATCAAGAAAGCATACCTGTACCACGGATAAACAAAGTTTTCCAAAACTAACTCAAGAACCTGCACAAAAGAATTAAGAAAAAATAATTAATTATGGAAAAACAAAGTGTGATGCTTAGTAATATATTACCAAAACCAATTTTATTATCCCAAATGTTGGCAGTACTATCATACATTCATGACAGTATACTTATTTCAACCTTACATGGTTATGAGAATCAATGACAACACCTAAAAAAATAATTGGAAAATCATGAAACTCCAGAAAATATTTCCATAATCCAAAAAAAAATAAATAAATTATTCCTAATTGAACTTTCACTGAACAAAAACTAAAGATTCCAGGCTGGGGAGATGGCTCAGTGATTAAAAGCACTTGCTTGCAAAGCCTTCCAGCCTGGGTTCACTGTGTGTCAGCCTAAGGTCCATGTGGGACAAGGGGCTGCTCATGGACAATGTGGCAATCCTCTGAGGCACCACAGCTGAGGACTACATCACAATTAGTGCAAAGATACCTTGGATTCTACAGCCTGGTAGTACTGACCTTTCTGTGTAACCATTTTAGACATCAGAATAATGGCAAGAATAGAGATCTAGCCAGGCGTGGTGGCGCACACCTTTAATCCCAGCACTCGGGAGGCAGAGGTAGGATGATCACCATGAGTTCAAGGCCACCCTGAGACTACAGAGTGAATTCCAGGTCAGCCTGGGCAAGAAAGTACCTCGAAAAATCATAAGCTATGTGCAGATTACATAAAATAGTGCAGGTGCCCAGCACAGAGCCCAATACACAGTATCAATAAATGATGACTACTAAAATCTTGTGTCTTCATGTCCACACCCTTCACCTTTTACCCTCAGCTTTCTAAGTGCTCCACCTAGTTTAAGCTTCTTCCCAAGAGCTCTCTGTGAAATACCCTTCCCCTCACTCAGCTCTCTGTTCTACTCTCATCATCTTCAAGCTCCCCTTCCTCCCCAATGACCTTGTCATGAGCCCATTTGGGGCTGCTATTGGATTTCTAAAAAATGGACCAACAAAGACACTGAGGGAAGGATTTTTGGCCACACCCCAGTTCACCCACTTGTCGCTGCCTTCGCTGCTGGGACAAAGCACCCGACCAAAAGCTGATAGGAGGAAAGAGTTGATTTTGGCTTACAGTCTCGAGGGGAAGCTTCATGATGGCTGGAGGGAAAGCATGGCATGAGCAAACGCTGGACATCACCTCTGCCACAGCAGGTGGAAAACAGCAGCGAGAGAGTGAGCCTAACCCTGGCAAGGGGATCTGGCTGTAACACCCCTAAGCCTGCAGTGACAAGTGGGTGAACTGAGAAGAGGTGGCCAGTTATAGTTGCAACTGAGTAAGTGTCACTCTTGATGGGGGGCCTGGCCCAGAGAGAGGGCTGCTGGGAGAGGCAGGTAAGCAGGTGGATAGAGAAGCTACTAGAAGATCCTGGAAATCCTACCCCAATCATCATAAACTGTAGCACTGAAAACTATGTACAGTATCTACTTGGTTATAAATGACTATGTCACTGGTTTATGAACTGATTATACCATACTATTAATCTAGGACATACTGTACAATATATGTTTATACCTTATTTCTGTTTTAGAATGTGCTCCTAGTAATTAAAACAAAAATGGAGCTGGAGAGATGACCTACTTGTTAAGACATTTGCCTGCAAAGCAGAAGGACCTGAGTTCAATTCTCTAGTACCCACATAAAGCCAAATACACAAAGTGGCACATGTGTCTGTAATTTGTTTGCAGTGGCTGGAGGCCCTGGCAGGCCCATTCTCTCTGTGTGTCTGCCTCTTTCTCTCTCACTCACTCTCTCTCAAATAAAATTTTTAATGGGGGCTGAGATAGGTTGGCAGTTAAAGAAACTGGTTTGCAAGCCTGCTAGCCAGAGTTTAATTCCCCAGCACCCACATAAAGCCAGACACAAAGTCATGCACATGTCTGTAATCCCAACACACCTACAGCAATTGAAAGCAGAGCCAGGAGAATCTAGAAACTTGTGGACCAGCTAGACTGGTACACATGCAGCAGCAAAAAACAGAGAAATCCCTCTCAAGCAAGGTGGAAACAAGGACAAAGAGCCGGGCGTGGTGGCGCACGCCTTTAATCCCAGCACTCAGGAGGCAGAGGTAGGAGGATCACTGTGAGTTCAAGGCCACCCTGAGACTACATAGTGAATTCCAGGTCAGCCTGGGCTAGAGCGAGACCCTACCTCGAAAAACCAAAAAAAAAAAAGAAGAAGGACAAAGACCCGAAGGTTGTCCTCAGACTTCTTATGTGCACCATGGCACGTGCGTACATAGTAATTTTATTTTTTTTAATATTTTATTTATTCATTTTCAAGCAGAGAAATACAGAGAGAGAGAGAGAGAGAGAGAGATAGAAGGAGGGAGAGAGCACCAGGGCGACCACCTTGTGGGTCTGGCTTATATGGGTCCTGGGGATTTGAACCCGGGGCCTTAGGCACTGGAGGCAAGTGCCTTAACCGCTGAGCCATCTCTCCAGCCCCGTACACAGTAATTTTAAAAGGGGAAAAAAATAGTGTGAAGCAGTATGCCACATAAGGCTGGCAGCAGCCTCCTACAGCTTATGTTCACACGACCCTCGACAACATTAAAGAGCCCTGTCTCTAGCCACACCTTTAGTCCCAGCACTCGTGAGGCAGAGGTAGGAGGACCGCCGTGAGTTTGAGGCCACCCTGAGACTACGTAGTGAATTCCAGATCACTTGGCAAGACCCTACCTCAAAAAACCAAAAACAAAACAAAAAAAAGCCCTGTCCCACTGACTGCTGCTTGACACACTCATAGCCCACAACACCAAGCTGCACACCAGCAATCTCACTGAGGAGGGCCCTCAATGGGATGGGGGAAGGGAGGAGGGAAATGGACCAACACATGTTCTGCTCAGACAAAGTTTCCACTTAATAAATAAACTAAAAATAATAATAATAATAATAATAATAATAATAATAATAATAAAGCCCTGTCTTCTGGCCGTGTGTAGTGGCACACACTTTTAGTCCAAACACTCGGGAGGTAGGAGGATCGATATGAGTTCCAGGTTGGCCTGGGCTGTAGTGAAACCCTACCTCAAAAAAAATAAAATAAAGCCCTGTCCAGTGACAAACATTATCATCTAGGTTTTTTAAAATATATTCTGCGATGCTCTTACAAGAACGAAACTGTCTAGCAATGCATTTTTCAGAACACCTTTCTATCCTGGTAATATTATATAGATAAGTCAATTACCTCTGAGAGAGACGCATCAACCTTGGAAGAAATTTTCAGGTCTAGCCATGGCTGGTAGTTTTCAAGTAGCAAAGAAAGCCTAGAGAAAATCATTCTACTAAATCACTTGTAACCAAAATGTAATTAGAAAGATCAACAAATTAAAAAGGTTTAGCTTACCTATGTCGTTTACATTTCACTTTACCACAGACAGCACAGCTGTGACCTTGAGGAAATAATTCTTGCAGTCCTAACTGCTAAAAAAAGAAAACCAGGAGAGAACAGGGAGATCTGTCTTTAATTTACATGTCACCTTTACAACAATCAGTGTTTCAATATTTTGTCATTCCATATAAGCACTCGGAAAATTTTGAAGTGTTAAGTGAATCCAGGCTGGGCATGGTGGTACATGCCTTTAGTACCAGTACTGGGAGGCAGATGTAGGAGATCGCCATGAATTTGAGGCCACATTACTATGAGACTGCATAGTAAATTCATTACTATGCTACTAATGTTACTAATTCATAGTAAACACATTACTATGAGACTACATAGTAAATTCCAGGTCAGCCTGGGCTACAGCAAGATCTTACCTTAAAAACAAAACAACAGTGAAGCCAGGGCTGGAGAGATGGCTCAGCAGTTAAGGCGCTTGTCAGCAAAGCCTAATACCCTGGGTTTGGGTCTCCAGTACCCACATAAAGGTAAAGCCAGATGCACAAAGTAGTGCATGCATCTGGAATACATCTGCAGTGACTAGAGACCCTGGTGCACCCATATTCATTCATTTTCATTCCCATTTGTGCTCTCTCTTTCTCCTTGTAAAATAAATAAAATATTTTTTTAAAGTTAAGCTGGTCTTTGTAATCAAATAATACTTGCTCAACAATGCCTAAGCCAGGGTTGGGGTGTTATCCGAGGAGCAGTGGTAGAGACCTGTTTAGCATGAGCAAGGGAATGGGTTGGATTCCTATACTAAAAGAAGAAAAACAATAAAATAGAGTGGGAACTAAAACCAAAGTTTCTCTCACAGGCATGGTGGCACATCCCTTTAATTTGAACTCTTGAGAGGCTGAAGCAGAAGGATCTAGAGTTTACTGAGCTATACAGCAAGATCCAGTCTTGTAAAAGAAGAAAACAGCCAAATTTCCAACCTTAAAGTCAAATGTTTATCTCATACCAAAAAAAAAAAAAAAAGCCAATCTATCTTTGAATAAGTTCTCCAATGCAAAGGTATAATAAAAAATGATTTTTGAGCTCTCCTAAAATCTTATATTCAGTGAGGGAGAAGATACATGATAACCTATATGGTTTCTGACCAAATACTTCCAACCGTGTTCCCTTTAACAGAAATATCAACAAACCTGAAAGAAACAAGGGACTGCAGCAACTGAAAGAATCAGATATTTCAGGATATTCTACTCTGGGCTGGAAGTGCAGCTCAGAAGTATAGTAGTTGCCTGGTGGACACAAGGCCCTGAGTTTGATCCCCAGCATCACTAAAAAGTTTTCTCATTACAATCTGGCCTATACACCAGAAACTTATTACAGAAACTGATTTAATACACTACTTTCATTATTAAATTGCAGAAATAGAAAATTATCTTGGTTAACCTAATTGTCTATTTGTCTCTATGCTACACCTATTTAAGAAATTAATAGGCTTGCAGGGTTAGGGGTAACTCAACAGCGCAGTACTTGTTTAGTGTGTATAAGGCCTGCGTTCAATACTCAGCACCACCAAAAAAAAAATTTTTTTTTTTAGGTAGGGTTTCACTCTAGCCCAGGCTGACCTGGAATTCACTATGTAGTTCTCAGGATGGCCTTGAACTCATGCCAATCCTCCTACCTCTGCCTCCCAAGTGCTGGGATTGAAAGCGTGCACCACCATAAAAGGCTAAAAAAATTTTTTTAATGGATTAAATTACTATTTAACCCTTAACTTCTTATCTGTGTGTGCCTCAGAATCACCTGAAACACTTTTAACAAGTACTAACTGTGGGGCTGTCACCAGAATTATTAATAAAACCTGGTAGTAGAGCCTAGAAATCCATATTTTCAAAGATTCCCAAGGAAGGTCTATTGTACAACCAGCACTAGGAACCTAATTAAGTTTTAACTTAATTGCCTCACAGTTAATACGTTCTAGGGAACAAGCTAACAATATAGATCTTCAACTTTCTGAAAAGGTTGTATTTTCTGGCAAGTGTCTTGTCTTCTGAGCCATCTCTCCAGCCCAGGTTGTTCTTTTTACAGTTCTTATTAAAACTGCAAACCAGCCAGGTATGTGGCACACATCTTTAATCCCAGCACTCAGGAGGTTGAGGTAGAAAGATCACCATGAGTTTGAGGCCAACCTGGGCTACAGAGGGAGCTCTAGGTCAGACTGAGCCTGCCTCAAATAAACAAACAAAAAATACCTATAAGCCTTAAAAATAGGGCTGGGAGCTCAGTTGTAAAGTGCATGGAAGGCCCTGGGTTCAGTCCTCAGCACCAAAAATACAAAATTAAGTTAAAATTAAACTAAGTAATACAAACTAAGAAATACACATGTCAATATACATAAATTTTATTTTAAGCATTTTCTATGACTTCTTATTGTCTATTAGAATAGTAAAGGGATTTTTTTAAAGTACTGAATTAAAATGCTTTCAGTAATAAATATTTTACTATGCAGTCTCAGGCTGGCCTTGAACTCATGTCGATCCTCCTATTTCTGCCTCCCAAATGCTTGGATTAAAGGCATGCGCCACTGTGTCTGGCTTAGTAGTAAATATTTTAAAAAATGCAATTTTACCTTGGGCTTGTATTTTATTGTGAAGAATATATTTGGTAAGAGAGAATCGGGCCCTAAAGAGCAGTAGAACGTCACAACTCCGGCAACAAATGACCAGAAGATCATTAAGACATGAAGATACCTTGGGAACAAATAACAATTATCAGAAGCAAAGAAAATCTGCAGCAGTGTGATCCTCCCACTCTCCTAACAAGTATTCATTAAGCACCTCTCAATTATGAACAACTTTTCCAGCATGATTAACTTTCTGCAATGTGTTTATTAAATATAATAAGCATGAAACGTACATTGTCAAATATATAATTTCATGTAAAGTACAAGGAGGAATAAATGCACAACCTTTACATTTCATAATTTAGTCCCCATGTTGTGTTTAGCCTGAACTACATTCTTTCATAATACCTTTTATTTTCACACTCCATCAAAATCCAGGTGATTACTAAATCCAAAAAAAAAAGAATTACTGGGCTGGAGAGATGGCTCAGAGATTGAGGCATCTGAGTTCGATTCCCCAGTACCCACATAAAGCCAGATGCACAAGGTGGCACAAGTGTCTGGAGTTTGCAGTGGCTGGAGGTCCTGGAGTGCACTCACTCGCTCTCTCTCTAGCTCGCTCTCGCTCTCTCTCTCTCTCATAAATAAAATATTTAAAAAAGAATTACTAAGTACTTATTTTTAATATTTTACTTATCTGCAAGTAGAGAGAGAATATGGACACGCCAGGGACTCTAGCTGCTGCAAATGAACTCTGGGTGCATGCGCCACTTTGTGCATCGGGTTTTACATGGGTCCTGGGGAAATCAAACCCAGGGGGAAGTACTGATTTCCTACTGGGAATATGGTAGGGAACATCTCTGACATAGTCTGTATTAGTACAAAAAATGGTCTAGTGGTAACAGGTGAGTAAATAAGACAATGTGATGTGAGTCCATGTTTCATACTGTGACACAGAAATACAGGTGCCATGGAAACGCCAGAACCTAACTACTTAATCCAAATCTGAAAGGACAGAAAGGATAGGAAGCAATACCTATAGAAAAGCTCAGCAAGTGAGTAAGGGTGGATCAACTCAAGAGGTTAGGGTCAAGCAATGAGAGACTAGGGAAGAGGTGGGCTATTCAAATTTGAAAGGACCACATGGCTAAGGTCTAAGCCAGATGATGCTCTGACATAGGATAGGTGGTGTTAAGGTGTCTCAAATCAGGAAGTCTTCAGTTGCCATGATTTTGTTAACACCAATGCCCTCACATGGTTCAAAGTCCAAAGATCACAGTATATCTATTCTGAATAACTGGGCTAGAGGGGTATCTCAGCAGTTAAAGGCACTTGCATGCAAGGCCTGATGGCCTGGGTTCAGTTCTCCAGTATCCATGTAAAGCCAGATGCACAGAGTCTAGAGTTTGTTTGTAGTGGTGGGAGGCCCTGGGGTGCTATTCTCATTCTCTCATTCCCTCATTCTCTCTCTCTCTCTCTCTCTCTCTCTCTCTCTCTCTCTCTCTCTCTCTCTCTCTCTCTCTCTCTCTCGTTTGCAAATAAAATAAAAAAATATTAATTGTGAATAACTGGATAAAAAATCACTATATAAATGACAGTCAACTATTAAAACTGATAACCAGTCACTCCTGTTGGTAACTAACTACTCACCACACCTGTTAACTCTTGCACATACCAGCAAAGCAGAGTCATGCCTCTCCCATGCCCCCAATAATAAACCTATGTGACTTTATTTTTACATTGAAAAGATTTATTTATTCAATTAATTTCTTTGGTAGTTTCTCATTATATGCCATTTTATAAAAATAAATAATTTCAAGAGGAAATTGGCTCACAATTATGAAAGGAGAACAAAGAAATGAGCAGTAATGATGCTAGAAGTGAAATTCAAGTCAAATTTAAAAGAAATTTAAAAAAGAAATAGGTGGAGGTAGGAGGATTGTTGTGAGTCAAGGTCAACCTCAGTTATAGAGTTTCCAGGTCATCCAGGGCTAGCATGAGATCCTTACAAAAGAAAAGAACAGAAGGGATGGGTATGGTGGCCTTTAAAGCCTTTAATACCAGCACTCAGGAGGCAGAGGTAGGAGGATCACTGTGAGTTCAAGGCCACCTGTGAGACTACATAGTGAATTCCAGGTCAGCCTGGGCTAGAGTGAGAGCCTACCTTGAGGGGAAAGAAAAAAGAAGAAAAGGAGGACAGGAGGGAAGAAGAGAGAAAAAAGAGAGGAGAGAGGAGAAGCGAGAAAGGAAGGGAGAAGGGAGGGAGTTGGGGGAAAAAGAAAATAAACTGTCCTAGAGGAAGTGATTTGGACAAAAAAATCTTTTTCTGAAAAAAAAGAATTTATTGACAACCTTCAAACATATACTCAATGTACCATGGTCATAATCCCCTTCCATCACCCTCCGTTGGCAATTTCATGACACTGAATGAAACACTGGAAGTCAACACCCACTTAGAGGCTTAGCAATCCATTGAGAACACAGGAAGTTGGGCCTGGGATATAGCTCAGTAGTATATATGTGAGCTGCAGTAAACTCAGGCCTTGAAGTGCCTGTGTTTCTCAGGGCTTACTGTGGCCTGCCAGGGGGGGCTGGAGTGTCTAGGATAAAAGAAGGAGACAGCCAAAACACCTACCGGTCTCAGATAAACTCAGAGAAGCTTGAGATTATCAGGGTTTCAGGCCAGCCTCAACTTTCCTTTAACTCTATATCCTTCATGCCTCTTAGCAGGGTCCCACAAGTAGCACCAAGGGGACAGCACCTGGGGAGATGGCTCAGTGGGTAAGTGTGCTTGCTATGAAACATGAGGACCTGAATGTGATCTCCAGCACCCATGCCTATAACCCCAGTGATAATACTGCAGCAGGAGAATCACTGGAGCTCACTGGCCAGTCTGACCTAAAAATGGTGAACTAACTCCAAGGTTCACTGAGAGACCCTGTCTCAGAGCAATGAAGACACTGAATGTCCTCTGGCCTCCTCATGGGTATGCACAGGGTACATGCATCTGCACACACATACACACACACACAAATATTACCTACAACCAGGTGTGGTGGCACATGCCTTTAATTCTAGCACTTGGAGGCAGAAGTGGGAGGATCACTGTGAGTTCGAGGCCAGCCCAAGACTACATAGTGAATACCAGGTCAGCCTGGGCTAGAGTGAGACCCTATCTCAAACCAACCCCCCAAAAATTAACTAGACACATCTAGAAAACATACTCTATAAATTCAAATTACTCAGTACATTTTTGCTTGTTCTATTTTGCTTCGCTTTCTTTTTTTTTGGGGGGGGTCTGTATTTTGAGACAGGATGTCACTATGCAACCCTGGCTGGTCTAAAACTTGCCATGATCTTGCTCCCTCAGCCTCCCAAGAGCTGAGATTACAGGCATGAGTTATCACACCTAATTCAATACATTTTTTAGAAGTAAAACAGAGTGAATTACATAAACTACAGACCAGAGTCCATCAGTCTCAGCCCTTCGTGACAGTAGAAATGTGAAACTCTAATAACTGAAAGAACACATGCTCTACCACTTGGAAGAAACAGTAGTCAGAAGAGAGCAAAGTCGAACAGCAGAGGAGCTAAAGGAAGACAGTTTGGGTGGTATTCCAAATACTATTCCGTGTTTGTCATGAGGTCCAGCTATATGGACCAGTTATCTCTGCACAAAGCACTCCAATAATTCTCCTCTTTACCAAATTTAGTGTGAATGAGTTTCTGTTACTGTAGTAGTTTGAATGGGATAGTGTAAATAGATGGCCCCATAGACTCAGGTGTTTTATTAAAATTAAACCTGTAAGGTGGGTCTCCAGCCATCTGGCTGAAGGAGGTACCACTGGTGGGTAGGGGGTGGATACTGAAGTACAGGCCTAAGGTGTGTTTGGGGATGTATCTGATTCCAGCACAAAGGTGTAAAGAGCCATTTGAATTCTGGCAGTTTATGCTTGCTTGTGGTGCTGTCTGTTTGGTGGTTTCTTTCTGCATGGATTTAGGAAAGGGAGCTAGCTTCCACCACTGAGAGAACTTTCCTTGGATCTGTAAACTGGACATAAACTGGTTCCTCCCATAAACTTATCTAGTTGGATGCTTGTCTGTCCTAGCAACAAGGAGCTGATGACAACAGTCACCTACCATCAATGCCAAGGGAACCATGAAGATCTCGGGAAGGAAAGAGACAAGCTTACATGGATGCCATTTGGGTTGCAGTATGGAGAATGACCATGCCTGGGAACACTCAGGTGTAATCTGAAAGCTGCTCTAACAACCTAGGAAAGTCAAAGAGGACCTAAGCTAGAGAGACACACATAAAAAGAAGCTTATTCCTCTGAAAGACATCCAGGAAGAAAAAAATTATAAGAACTAAAATAGCTGATTAGATATGAGAAGAAAATGGTTTAAAATTAAGTCTTCTGTAAACTTCTGAAAGTTTGTTTTTTTAATTCAGTTTGGGAACTGGAGAGATGGCTCAGTGGCTAAGGCACTTGCCTGCAAAGCCTAAAGACCTGGGTTCAATTCCCCAGTACCCACATAAAGCTAGATGCACAAAGTGGTACATGTATCTGAAGTTCGTTTGCAGTGGCTGGAGGCCCTGGTGCACCCATTTGTGTGCTTGCTCTCGCTCTCTCTCACTCTCTCCTCTCCTTCCCTCCCTTAAGTCATGCCACAGATGATCCACTACATGGACAGTGTGATGGGAATTAACAGAAAGATCTTTAAAGCACATTATTTACACTGTTCAACGCCTTTCCAAAAATTTTTCCTCCAAGAGGGTATCTAGTTATTCTTTTATTTAAAGAACATCATGTTTAAAGGTCACTTTTGCTGATTACAGCAGTAATAAATGGGATATATCAAAACAGCAGAAAAAGAATTTCATTCATAAGCCTAACCACTCAGATTAATTTTATGTGTACTTCCTGTCTTCTGTACACAGAAAAAATATTCATGGCACAGATCACACGGTATATAGATCAGATGGCATACTATGACTCCTCAACACCATATAACAGATGTTATGATGTCATTCATTGGTGATCTCTGAATTCTAGTTCAACCTCCTCCATCTAAACTGACCCAGTTATCAAAAGAAGAAAGGCAATGCCTGGACAAACCTTACAAACCCTATAAAGTTTTTTGTTCACATGCAACCTGTTAGTCTAGCTTGGAATACCTTCCAGATGACAGATAGTAATTAATAATTTCTACTCTGTTAAGGATCCCACACTTCTATAATCAAATACCTCACCATCACAATCCAGGCACATTTCTTCATTAAATATCAATTGCTATTTAAATCGACTTATTATTGTTTAAAGCTGGAAACAATGCCAGGCATGATGGTGCATGCCTATAATCCCTGCACTCTGGATGCTATAGTGAGACCTTGCCTTAAAAATAAAATCCCTGCTATAAACCCAGAATCAACGAGCAAAGCCACTATGAAAAAAGGAGGGAGGGAGGGAGGGGAAAACTTCAGCATTATGCAAACTTAAATTAAATTCCGTATGCGGGCTTCCCATGCTATCCTTGGGGATCAGCTACCTCAAGACGCAAGGTGGTGGCATGTTCAAAACATCAGAAAACAGTGAAGATGTTAAAAAGTAGTTTTCCTCTGCACGATTACCATCTCTTGAAATAGCAAAAACAAAGGAAAATCTACAGGGTTCTTTAAGGGGCAAAGCTTTCCAATCTCAAAAGGTACCTTTAGTTACCAATATTAACTTTTCAGAATATTTCAGCTTTAAAAAAATTAAATCCTTTTAGGAATAGTCTAAAGATGCGACAGGTACTCCTTTGCTTTTCTGACGACAGGGCAGTAACTATGATCTTTTACAAAGGTTGGGGGATATGTATGCGCATGTGTAAAGGTGTATGTGCATGTGTTGTGGTGTGTGTACATGGGTAAAGGTGTGTGTGGATGTTATGTGGATGTGTAAAGGTGTGTGAAGGTATGTGTATGTGATATTGTGCTGTGTGTACGTGTGAAGGTATGTGTGTGGTGTCGTGTGTGTGTGTAAAGGTGTGTGTGGATGTCATGTGGATGTCTAAAGGTGTGTGAGTGCATGTCTAAGGGTGTGTGTGTGTGTGTGTGTGTGTGTGTGTGTGTGTGTGTGTGTGTGTGTGTGTGTGTGTGTGTGTGTGTGTGTGTGTGTGTGTGTGTGTGCGCGCGCGCGCGTGTGTAGAAGGCTCATCCAGAGACTGCGACAGGACCGCGAACCCTCCCTCCTTGGCTGCCCTGGAGGAAGGAGCCGGGCTCCGGGTCGGGTTCCGAGGCGCGATGCCCGCGGCGGCGGCGGCCTCCCCCAGTCCCCTCCCTGTCCCTGGCCCGGCGGTACCTGTGCAGCAACAGGGAGGCGGCGCTCAGGCACAGCAGCAGGAAGCAGAAGAGCGGGTACTGGCGGCACACCTCGCGCCCCGCGTCCAGCCGCAGGCGCTGCCTCAGCTTCTCCCCGAGCGTCCGCACCCAGGGCACCATCTCGGCGCGCGCGGCGGACGCAGCGCTGGAGGCGACCCCCGGCCCCCGCCCGGACACCAGCGCCTCCCGCCGGCGAACCCACATAGCCTCCCCCCCGGCGGGTCGCCCAGGCCCCGCCCCGCCCCGCCTGCGCCTGCGCGGCACCACCCGCAGAGCGGCGCCGGGGAGGGGGCGTCCTGCGGAGGTTCCGGCTTCCCTCTCCGGAAGTCCGGGAAAGCCTACGCCGCAGGGGCCCCTGGGAACTGTAGTCCAGGAGGCCAGCCTGCAGGAGGGAGAAGCCCACGGCCGCGCCTCGCAGCTCTCCCGGTGGCATGGGTCCTAACGCGGCAGAGACCACGAACGCTTTTTTAAAGAGGGCAGACAGGGAGCTTCAATGAAGAGTGACTTGCCAAGGAGGCTAACTCACCTGGCCACCACCCCGAGAAGACAGTGGCAGGGTGGAGCTTGAGATCTAACCCTAACCCTAGTGCTGGACGAAGCAGGTTGGCAGAATAGGATGAGTCACTCAAAATCTAATTCGTCGAATTACTTTGTTGCTTCTGAAATGCAGTAGGACATTACCGTAATAATGCTAATTTAGGCGACTGCCACGCACTCTAACCTTCAAGTTCTCCCATTTTAGACTTTCTACTTTGAGCACCACAGGACTGGAGCAGATGGAGTCTCACACTGAGCTTTGAAGCTGTTCTAAAGCAGACCAATGCTGTCGCCCTTGGATGACCTGGAGGATCTTACTCTCCGAGACGGGGAGTCAGACACTCACAGATGCTTTTAAGTGTATGTGCAGTTTCATAAATGTTTCCTCATATTATCCTGAAAACTTTGGTCATCCTTAATGGTGCTTATTTTTTCAATGCACCACTCCTTACTGTTGAGCACTCCTTGGTTAATTTATAAATTTCTTATTTAGAATCAACTTTGATACATCTACTGGATCAAAGGATAACTGTGTTCTTGATGTTTTTATATATATAACAAGTATCTGCAGATGGTGATAATTCGACAAAGGAATATCCTCATGTACACGTCACTGGTTTTCACTAAATTGCTAACATGCCAAATATGCTGGAAAGCTTGGACTTCTAAAAAGGTTTTGGGCACACGTTACTTTTGCAGTTTAAACATGGAAATTCCTTGACCAAGGACGGTAACAGGGCCCTCTCTTGGTTAGGTCCCCAAACAAAGAGTAATCCCGGGAGGCTGAGAATGGGGGATCTGGAGTTTGAGACCAGCCTGGGCTACTTAACACAAACCTTATCTCAAACAAATCAAAGAGCCAAGGATGTAGCTTAATGGTAAAAGTGCTTGACTAGGATGCACAAGGCCCTGGATTTGGTCTCCAGTGGTGGAAAAAAGAGGAAGACAGAGAGAACCCCTTTGATTATCTGTAACATCTCATTTACACAGTTACAATATTAGCTAATGCTAATATTGAAGTACAAACAGTATTATTTTATAAAAAGTATGTTGAATGTATCATATGCATACTGAAAATTTGAGTGCTTTACACTTGTTATAAAGTGCTTAGTTGTATTTTAAAATGTTTGCTTCAAGGGCTTATTCTGAAATTACTATGCAACTTTTCATCAAAAGCCAGTATTCTTTTTAAGGTGGTTTTCAGTTCTATCCAGATTAGACATCTTTACAACATTCAAATGACCTTCCCCATAATTTCCTGTCAGATGCAGTAAGAATAAACTAAGACAATTTCTACACTGGTTTTTAAGTTTTTTTTAATATTTTTATTTAAGACAGAGGCAAACAGCATGAGAGAAAGAATGGGGCTCACCAGGGCCTTTTGCCACTGCAAACAAACTCCAAATGCATGTGCCACTTTATGCATCTGGTTTTACATGAATACTGGGGAATCGAACTCAGGCATCAGGCTTTGCAAGCAAGCACATTTAACCATTTGGCCGTCTCTTCAGCCCCTGTATTGGTTTTATATTAGAAAAGAAACAATAAATTTCTGCCATGAAAATCCTTTTGACTACGAGGATTGAACCCTGGGCCTCATACATCCTAAATAGTACACTAAATCTTAAGCTAAATCCCCAAACTAGGGAACTCTTCGAAACCCACACATCAATCCTATTACTACAAACCTCACCTAAGGAAATTAATCCATCTCATTAAATGTTCCTTCAACGTACAGGCTAGTGTCCGCTCACTCAACTTGAAATTTTCTTCCAATCTTGTATTATTTGGACTTCCCAGAGCGGATGTATAGTATCTACAAGCAGTCATGGTTGTGAAAACAGCTTGCCCTCCTAATGGTATAAAACAAGGTTAACCATCTATTCTCACTACTATAAAGCTTGAAGATGAAACTGGGTGCAAGGTACTTAGTACCTGTGTACAGTGTTTAATACTAAAGAAAAGGTGGATTGAAGAGTTCTAGGACTAGTCATATTCAGAGCCTCTGGACACATGGCTATGTAAAAACAAAAAATGTATGCTGTGACATACACAGGAAGACCAGGCTATCAAAATCTTTAATTTTTAATAAGTTGGTCACTAAATTATTTTAGAAATAGGCTAAAGGATGTTTCCTTTTTACTTTATGACAGAAAACACATATGGCTTGTATTGCCTTTCAATAAGACACTATTGCTCTGGACTGTTAATGTTAGCTGTGCAGAGCCGGTACAGTTAAATGTCCATTTTTAGTTTCTTGAGACCAGGTCTCAGTGGCCTACACTTCATAATCCTCCTGCATCAGCCTCCAGTACACTGGAATTACATGTGAGCCACCACACCTAACAAACATGTATTTTTGGCAATAATGTGTACTAAAGATGTATTTAGAAACTATAATGATGCACTCCCCTAAAGGCTTATAGACATTAAGCTTCAATAATGTCCATTATTTCATGAATATTTATTGAATAGCAAGTGTAAGGCACTGTGCTAGGTGTGGTGGAAGATACAGTGAGTTCAGATGCATTTTTCTGACCTCCAATGGCTTACAATCTAGTGGAGACATATCACACATAAATGTAATAAGACGGGGCAGTATTCTGTATAAAGACTGTAAGGGGTAAACTTGCACCTAGTCAGGCTCTATAAGGCCTCAAGGAAGTTTCTCTGAATGAATGGGACTTCCAGGACACTGACTTCACTTGATCTTCAGTAGTCCTGCAAGTACTAGGCAAAGACCAGAGTTCAAAAATGCTTCAGCTTAACTCTTTGTCCCCATTCCACTAACAAAGTGTTTATATTGGCACAGGAATGTGAGGTAGTGTTGAGTACTTAAATTCCAGTGATTGCACACTTCTGCTCTGTTCTTATTTTTGGACAGCCCTTTTTACTCTGTAGCCCAGACTAGCCGAGAACTCCAACAACCCTGCCTCAGCATTTCAAGTGTTGGGATGACAGGCATGAGCTACCAACACCAAGTTCATGCCTAATTTCAAAACCACATTTTAACATGTTGAGTGCTTTACCTGTATTGCATGGGTGCAGGAGGAAAGAAAGCACAGGTTAATTTCTATTTGATAAAACCATTTCAGTCACATCCTCACATACCTATACTACAATTTAGAACATGCTTAACAGGAGATGTCTCAAAAAGCCCTGGTTTCTTTCTTACCTAAAATAATCAAAGTTAGTATTTTCCTTTTGAGATATTAATAATGCTATTTTTATAGTCTTTGAGATTTTACAAATTAAGATACCTTCTTTTCACTGCATCCTTGCCTGTGTGTCAATTTCTGGATATAAAACCTGTAGAAAAAGGCAATGAGTTGCTTTCTTCAACACCTCACTTTCAAAACAGGAATTTGTTGCAAATGTAACTCAAGAGGAACACTGAATCATTTTAGAGGTATAAGGTGACTGCAATATTTTCATACTTAACCTTATTTTTGTGGTCATGAAGTAAAAAGTTCCATGAGGTAAATACAAACTTTCAAGAACCAGTGACTCAAGTGTAGACACTCCATGGGTAAAAGCTATGTTAACACACACCATGGAAACCTATGTGATCTTGTGATTTTATCACTACATACTTTAAAGCTGTCATCTTATTTCAACATTATGATGGACTAGCCAGCTTCTGGTATCTGAAATGTGAAGAAGTCTGCTCACCTGCTGAAAAACACACTAGGGCAGAAAAGGCACTTATAATCGGACACCATTAGTCTGCACATGACTGCAGGTGCTTTCGTGTACTTTGATTTTCCTTTAACAAGTAAAAACATGCCCACCAAATTCTTAACTAGAGTGGATTCCTTTCACTTAAGGAAAAAAAGGGGACCCAGCAGTTAAGGCACTTGCCTGCAAAGCCTAACCTAGGTTCATCAGTGAACATGCAACGCCAGATGCACAGAGTAGTGAGTGCATGGATCTAGATCTAGAGTTCCTTTGCAGCAGCCAGAGGACCTGCTGTGCCCATATTCATTCTGTGTCTGTCTCTATCTTAATCTACCTACCTATCTAGCTATATTTATACTTGCAAATAAAAATAAACAAAAAAGGGGGGCTGGAGAGAGCTCAGCAGTTAAAAGATTTTGCTTGCAAGCCTGACAGCCTGGGTTCGATATTCCAGTACCCACATGAAGCCAGGTGCAAAGCAGTGCACATATCTGAAGTTCCTTTGTAGTGGCAGAAGGCCCTGGTATGCCCATAGTCAAATAAAATATAAAAAGTGGAATAGAAATGTTTACTCTATCAGGCTGGAGAGATGGCTCAGCTGTTAAGGCACTTACCTCCAGTGCCTAAAGCCCCCGGGGTTCAATTCCCCAGTACCCACATATGCCAGACCCACAAGGTGGTGGCCTGATGTTCTCTCTCTCTCTCTCTCTCTCTCTCTCTCTCTCTCTCTCTCTCTCTCTGTGCTTGAAAAATGAATAAAATATTTTGAGAAAGAATTGAAAAAATGTTTACTGTATTTCAGATGCTTATAGATTTTCAACTGACCTTACTAACTTCTGAAAATATATTAGAAAGGTTCTGCAATTCTTCCTCTTTCCTCGCCAGTTACTTTCTAAAACATTAAAAAAAAAAAAAGTAAAACTTAAAAGTACTGTAAAGTAGGCTTGGTGATCCATGTCCCTACGGTGCTTAGGAGGCAGAGGCTGGAGGTCTGCTACAACTTAGAGGACACACTAGCCTACATAGACACTGTTTCAGAAAAGAAAATAAAAATAGAAACAAACCACTGATGTGGCACTTACAAGCCATCATCATGTGGTTAGGCTTGGTTTAGTCAGCATGTGGGAGGCCAAGCCAGTCCTGCTGCAAGTTTAGGCAATAGTGGCCACATAGCCAGGTTCAGACTACACTAGGTTACAGGGCAAAACCTTGTCTTCAAGAAACCACCACCCCCAAGGAAGGTTATCAACAAATAATAAATAAAATCAAGTTTAACCTTCACTAAAAGGAAGTTTTACCTATTATGGTTAGTTGATTCCAGATCTAAAAAAAATATAGCTCAGCTCTGAGTGGTGGCACTCGGGAGACAGTTAGGAGGATCACCATGGGTTCAAAGGCAAGCAAGTTTCAGATCAGCCTAGGCTAGAGAGACTCTACCTCAAAAAACAAAAGCAGCTTAATTAGAAATATTAAATAAAATAATACTGACAATTTTTAATCTTTTATTAGAAAGCATCTCTCAATTCAGTTAGCATTTAAATGTAGGTTTCGGGATGGAAAGATGGGTCAACAGTTAAAAGACACTTGCTTTAAATGTAGGTTTAACTCGAAAGAACAAAAGATTTCAAAAGACTAAATTCTGAGCCTATGCTCTTCAATTTTGTGAAAATTGTACTTAAGATTATCAGGACTTCTACTATCACCAGGAGTTCAAAAGCAAGTTCTATCACTTCTGTTCTTGAGTCTAAAAAACAGGCTTCCTTGAGAATGCTTAAAGAATCTGCTGGCAGCTGTGAAATTATTTTGTGGGACGCGTAAAAGAGCTATAGATTTTAAAATTGTTTAAATATATGGGTTCACCAAAGCAACATATGAAATTATGAAGAAGGTTGGAGAGGGCTGTTAATTGCCATACAGTGCTAGCAAATGAGTTGGAAGGGTACCAGTAATAATTTAAATGGGGTGTGGAGAGATGGTACGGTGATTGCTTGCAAAAGCCTCTAGTCTGAGGTTCAATTCAATTTACCCATGTAAAGCCAGCAGCAAAATTGGCACATGTGGCATTTGTGAAGCCATGAGAAACAAACAGGCACACACACAACTATCTTTTGAATTTTTTAAATGATTCTAAATGTCTCTTAAGTCTAATGTTGCCAGTTGTTTAAAACCTGTGTCTCTGCTACCCCCAAAGATACCTTAAAGCAAGGGTTTAACTTGCTTTATGAGATCACATGAGCACAGTAAAGAAAAATCAGCTTGTACCCCAGAAAGCAATGGCAGAACTTTAAGCTTACATGTTTTTCAAATGATATCTTTTTCAGACAGATACTGTTGACAGTTTCAATTGTCTAATACACTAATATTTTTGTCTCAAGAAGTTAGCTTGTGTGATACAACTTCAAAACTCAAAAATGTCAGGCTGGGCATGGTGATGCACACCATTAATCCAAGCACTCGGGAGGCAGAGATAGGATATCACTGTAAATTAGAGGCCAGCCAGGGACTACAAAGTGAGTGCCAGGTCAGCCTGGACTAGAGACCCTACTTTGGTGGAAGCTGGGGGATACAAGTCAAGTGAATCAAAGACACAGAAGGCAGTCTGCAAAGATGACATTGAAGTGGGCTGGAGAGATGGCTTAGCATTTAAGGAGTTTGCACAGTAGAAGGACCCAAATTCAAATCCCTAGCACCCATGTAAAGGCAGATGTGCAAGGTAGCACGCGTCTGGAGTTCCTCTGCAGTGGCTGGAGGCCTTGGTGTGCCCATTCTCTCTGCCTCTGCCTCTCTCTCTCAAATAAATAAATTGGAGGATGTGCTGGAACCAAGCCAACTAACTGCTGGTATGTGGCCTGTATTTACATTAGGCACTGCTTGTAAGCTCTAAAACTAGATGCAGAAGATCAGTATTTTAAAACTTTGCTGTTTAGAAATGATTTAACATAGGTCTATGAAAGAATTTCAGCCAGGCCTGTACTTACTGGTAGGGAAGATGGATACAAATGACATTTCAAACCATACAGTGAATAATCAATACGACTGTGTAACAATGTCAAAGGATGAGAAAATACAAAGATAGATGACATGCAGACCTGTATGGGATGCAAAAAATCAAGCAAGGGCTAGAGAAAGGCTCAGCAGTTAAAGGTGCTTGCTTACAAAACCCGGAGGCCCAAGTTTGGATTTCCCAATGCCCACATAAAACCAGATGCACAAAGTGTGTCTATAGTTCACTTGCAGTGGCAAAAGGCCCTGGTGCACACATAATTTCTCCGTTTCACTCACATACTCTGCGTGCAAATATATTTCTTAAAACAAATCAAGGGCTGGAGAGATGGCTCAGAGGTTAAGGCACTTGCCTCCAGTGACTAAGGCCCCCGGTTCAATTCCCCAGGACCCACATAAGCCAGACCCACAAGGTGGTGGCCCTGGTGCGCTCTCGCTCTCCCTCTCCCTCTCCCCCCCCCTCTCTGCTTAAAAAATGAATATTAAAAAAAAAAACAAATCAAGCAAGCCTTAACTTTAGCTTTAGCGTGAAAGATATGAAGCTGCTAATGTAGATAAGATCAAGGAAGCGCATAGCCTGAGGAAAAATATGCAGTAAGAATGCAATGGTCAGAAATTAGAGAACCAGCCGGGCATGGTGGAGGTAGGAGGATCAGCATGAGTTCAAGGCCACCCTGAGACTACATAGTGAATTCCAGGTCAGCCTGGACTAGAGTGAGATCCTACCTTGAAAAACAAAACAACAACAACAACAAAAACCAAACAGAAATTAGAGAATCAGGGCTGGGCACAGGGAGATGGCTCAGGTGCTTGTTCCCAAAGCCTGCTGGCCTGGGTTCAATTCCCCAGTACTGGTCATAAAAAGATGAACTACATCTGGAATTCATTTGCAGCAGCAAGAGGGCCTGGAATTGTTCATGTTCATATTCTTTCTTCTCAAGTAAAATAGAGAATGAGCAATGTCAAGGAAATTTTTAGGATTCAACTTGAGTACCTAGAAGGATAAAGGTTTGACAAATATGTAGCAAAACAAAGCCAGGTGTAGTGGTGCATACCTTTAACCCCAGGTCGGCCTGGGCTAGAGTAAGACTCTTACCTCAAAAAAATAAAAATACAAATGACAATTTCTGAAGCTGTGGTCCTATTCCTGGACACCTTTCAAAATAATATTTTAGTCAACAATGTTGCTTAATTTTTTATATTGTCAAAAAATGTGCTCCATGTGATGTCTAACATGCTAGATGCTGCTTTACATGTGAAAACAGGCTCTTGCCTGTTTGTATGTAACCCAGGCTGGCCTCTACCTAGGTTAGAGTACACCACATCCATCTAGGTGCTGCTTTTTAAGGTAGATTCATTCAAATTTTTCCTATTTTAAATGAAAATACCTAAAAGTGCTAGTTAAGATGGCTTTTCCAAATGAATCTAGGGCATGGCCATGAGATTATATTTCATTATTTAGTTCTATTTTTAAATGTAGCACTTTATTTTTTTACTGAACTGCACCATTTAGATACAAAGATACTTTCTCCAATAAAAGCTGAAAGAATGATTTAACTTCAGGTTCATGAGGCTACAAAACAAGTGGCATTTTCCACAGAAGGGACAACAGAAAGGAAAAGGCAAGAGTGTAAGAGAAAGAAATTTAGGTGACAAACTACTATTTTTAAGGTCTATGGTGACCCTTCTCAAAAAGAATAATGCAGAGTCAGGACTCAAGCAATTGTTCTTGCCTCTACTTATTCTCGTGCTGCAAACAAGGCCACTCACTAGTCTCTCTTGTCTCTGTCACATGAGAATTGCAATCAGCTACCTCAGTGTATGTCAAATAACATCAGATCACAACTGCCAAGGAATTGAAAACAATCAGAAGCACAAAAACACTATACTAATTCACTGGATAAGCTTAAAGCAAAATGAGTGGCCAATGCTTCAGACCAAGAATTCAAGGCTGAAGTACACTGTAACAATCACTTTTTCTAATTCAAGACGATGACATCGCAGGGGCAGGGAATCAATCAACTTTCAATGCTATTGGTATTAAGACAGTGCATGTCAATAACCAATGCAGTTGGCCCTGGACAAGAGCAGGAGACTTCCTCTCAGAATTTAAAAAAAAAAAAAAAGTGTTCTGAGGCCATATAAATCTATGTGCTGAGGAGATAGTAAAGCCTGGTAAACTGGGTTCAATTCCTAGTGCCCATGTAAATAAAGCCAGATGCAAAGTAGCACATGCATCTGGAGTTCCCTTCCAGCAGCAAGAGGCCCTGGCATGCCCATATTCTCTCTCAAATAAATATTTTTCTAAAAGAATACAGTATGTATTTAAAGGAAATACACTGCCACTTAAAGGGTTATAGTCTATGAAACATAAAAGGTAAAAGTGCTGGGTGAGAAACTTTAAACAGCAGATTAAGTCTGTTCTAATTCTTTCAATCCAAGCTAAAAAGAGCAAAGAGTCAAGCACTTCTCCTTTGAGAAGCCCACACACATGCCTCTTTCCTCATGGATAAACCTGGCTGCACAGCAAGACTGAGTCAAAAAAGAAAAAGCCAGGTGGTGGTGCTTGACTTTAATCCCAGCACTAGGAAATCAGAAGTGAGTTCAAGGCTACATAGTGAATTCCAGGTCAGCCTGGGCTAGAACAAGGCCCCACCTCAAAAAAAAAAAAAAAAGGGGGGGGGGTAGCTGGGTGTGGTGGTGCATGCCTTTAATTCCAGCACCCAGAGGTAAAGGTAAGAAGTTCCAGGCCACCCTGAGACTACAGCAACTTGCGGAAGTGGGGCAGAAGACAAAAAAAGTAAATAAAAAATATAGGGGTGGGAGAGAGAGTCTACAAATAATGAAACAATGCAGCTGAAGTTTCATGATACAAAAGCAAATCCAATTTGTCAAACAATAGCACAACTGATTTCATATAACCTTTCTGAAAATACTACCTGAAAACGTAAGCGAATGAAGCCTAAAAGCAAGCTATGCATGTGCTTAACAATGGAACAAATGCAACACAGTGATAAAATAGTTCCGGATGCATAAAGTAACCAGAAACATCAGCCAAGCTTATCTTTTTTTATGACAAAGGTAACTAGAAACTCAAGTTAAAAAATCATACTCATGGTTCTTATATTCAGATAGAACATAGATACTTCATAGTCTTGGAATTCTGCCCTCCCAACAGCAAAACAGAGCATGTTTGATGCACTGTAAATATCTTCATCCTCCAAAGTCAAAGATTTGTAACACAAACACAAAAAAATAGCTCACAGGAACTAGGAACTAAGTTTGAAAAAAGTGACCACTAGAAATAAAGGCATCGCCTCTAGAAGGCTGTGTGCAGAATTTCACAGGCTGTGCTATTTGAATGCTTTTTTATAGTATTATCAATGAGGTTCAGTTTAGTGAGGTTTACTGTATCTAAAGACCCAGTACCAAAGGAGGGGGGGAATGTACTATTCAAGTTAAAATGTCAATTAAAGGTTGGTATGGTGGCACAAACCTTTAATCCCAGCATGAGGCAAAGGTAGGAGTTTGAGGCCATGTCTGGGCTACAGAGTGAAGATGCCTTCATCAAAAAATTACAAGCCTGAGATGGCACAAAAGTTAAGGTGCTTACCTGCAAGGCCTAACAACCTGGGTTCGATTCCCAAGTACCCACATATAGCCCAATGCACAAAGATGATGATGCATGTGTCTGGAGTTCATTTGCAGTGGCTAGAAGCCCTGCTGCACCCATTCATTAGACTTGCAAATAAATATTTTAAAAAAGCTGGAGATGGCTTAGCGGTTAATGGCACTTGCTTTGTGACTACTGGCCAGGGTTGAACTTCCCATTACCCATTAATTCCCAGTATTAATTAGCTCCCAGTACCCATTTAAAAGCCAGGTACCAGTCAGGCATGGTGGCACATGCATTTAATGCTGCCACTCGGGAGGCAGTGAGCTAGAAGGACTGCCATGTGTTCAAGGCCACCCTGAGATAATATAGTGAATTCCAGGTCAGCCTAGGTTAGAGCCAAAAACTACCTCAAACAAACAAAACAGCCAGTGGCACCTGTGTATGAATCTCATTTGCAGAAGCAAGAGGCCCTGGTGTGCCCATGTATGTACTCACAAAAATAAACTAGGGCAGGAGAGATGGTTTAGCAGTTGAGGCGTTTGCCTGCAAAGCAGAAGGACCCAAGTTCAATTCCCCAGTACCCACGGTAAAGCCAGACACACAAGGTGGCTGGAGGCCCTGATGTCCATTCTATCTGCACCTCTCAAGTAAATAAAAAAAATTTTAAACTATCATTTAAGAACATCACTCATCATTATTGGAACTACCAGTATTGTTAATGCGGAGCCTACTTTACAGATAATCTAACTTTAGCCACCTATTCACCAGTAACAAAAGTTACTCATACAGATAAAACTGTCTTTTCCTGTTATTTTAAAATATAGTACATAAATACAAATTGCTGTTTTTACACATTTTGTTGTCTACCCTTCAAAATGCTAAGCAAAGAACGTTTTAACGAAAATCATAGCTGGGTTTGGTGGTGCAGGCCTTTCATCCCAGCACTTGGGAGGCAGAGGTCGTAGAATCACGGAGTTTAAGGTCAGACTGGGAGTATAGAATGAGTACCAGGTCAGTCTGGACTAGAGTGAGATCATACCTGGAAAAAAGGGAAAAAACAAACAAACAAAAAAACCATCTTAATCCAAAAATGGGGGTGTGACTCAATCATGCATGAGGCCCAGAGTTCAACCCCAAGCATTGCAGGCTGAATTCAAAACATCCTTTTCCTCTTAATTTAAAACAAAACAAAAACTATAAACAGTGCCATACATATATATTTCAAAGTAATAAACTGAAAGCTGTTTGCAAAATCATAGGCTCAATTGTTCAACTAGTTTTTGTTTGTTTTTAAGTCAGATGGACAATTTACATCTTCATGAGCTCTATTTGTTCAGAATAGTAACATGGTATTTGCTTTTTATTATTTTTATTTTTAGTTTCTTCGAGGTAAGGTCTCACTCTAGCCCAGATAGACTGGAATTCACTCTGTAGTCCCAGGCTGGCCCTAAACTCACACCATTCCTCCTGACCTGTCTCCTGGTTTGTTTTTTGTTGTTTTTGAAGCAAGGTTTTCACTCTAGCCTAGGCTGAACTGGAATTCTCTGTGTAGTCTCAAGCTGTCCTCAAACTCACGGTGTTTCTATAACCTCTGCCTCCCAAGTGCACCACCAAGCCCAGCATTCTTGCTTTTTAAAGTGCTTCTAAATGTCTCCCTTAGAAGTTATTGTTTAACAATTATGCCTAATTCAGCAAACTGAATTCCTACAAACTGAAAACTATAAATTGCTGGCATAGCACCATTCTGAGATCCCTGTTCACAAGCTTTCATTCTAAAAGGAGTCTAAAAGAGGTAGGACTAGATGGGGAGAGGAGGTAGTTTAAGTAGACTAACCAAAACCCAGGCCCTGAGCCATAGGAACTGAGTAACTAGGTATCTTCTATGTCCTTCTCTTGTTCATAAATGCTAAATGATTCTCTGAAACCCAAGAGGGCCACTAGAATTTAGTTTTATAATAAAGAGTTTTTATATGTATAAATGAACATGAAGCCAAGCAAGTTAGGATTTAATGCAATTGTACTTGTCCTTAATAATGCTGAAGGATTCCATATCCTTATATTATATATTATCCATATATTTGAATTTACTATGTACTCAAAATATATACATGTAACTTTGGAAGAGCTTACAAATGTAATATGCCAATTTGTAAACAACCTTTAACAAAGGCTTAGTTTCTGTACCAAGAGGCACATTTCAAATTATCTAATAAGCACAAATGCCAGGAATGGTGGCACACAACCTTTAATCCCTGCATTTGGGAGAGACTAAGATAGGAAAATGGCTCAGTATGAGTTCCAGGTCAGCCTGGGTAGAGTGAGGCCCAAGCTTAAAAATTAAATATTTTTAAGCACAATACATACATAAAATTCTATAATTCATCGCATTACATAAATCAAACCAGTTTTAGCAGTCTAGCTCCTAAATCTTAATCTGTGCTTCAATCTCTGGGGATTATAATATTACACCACCACACCTGGCTGAGTCTTTGACTAGATTTAGCAAATTTGCCTTCAAATTGTTATAGTACTTGCTTTCCATAAATCCCATGACTAATCAATTGTTACTTAGCTACAACACAGGAGGGGGTGTGTTGGACAGCTCTGGCACATCATGTATCATCTACACGTTTCCAGCTGTTTTATACTACTGTAAACAGGTCCTGCCTGGCTTATGCTTTCATTTGTCGGTAGTGGCTTACCCACACCAAAGCCTTTTGCCCTTTTCCCTGAAAAAGCAAAACTGGCTGTAGTTTATGGCTCAATTCTCTTGGGTTTCATAAAATTGAAATATTGTCAATGTAATCTTTTCAGAATGCAGCCCAAGAAAAAGACAAACAATTCCTACTATATAAACCTACAAAGGCTTATCTAAAAATTACAAAATTCTTAGATTAGAACTTTTTATTTTTTTTAATTTTTTTTGTTTTTTTGTTTTTTTTTTTTTTCGAGGTAGGGTCTCACTCTAGCACAGGCTGACCTAGAATTCACTGTATAGTCTCAGGGTGGCCTTGAACTCACAGAGATCCTCCTACCTCTGCCTCCCGAGTGCTGGGATTAAAGGCGTGCGCCACCACACCCGCTGCTGCTTTTTTTTTTTTAAATGACTTCATAAAACAGTTTAAAAATCTTATGATTGTAGCAACAAGTCACTTCTAAAATGACCCCATTTTGGTCAAACTTTATTGCTTATGTTAGAAATATATTTTAGGGGCCAGGGAGATGATGGCTCAGGGATTAAAGGCACTTGCTTGCATAGCCAGCTATTGGGTTCAACCCCAGCACCAATGAAAAGCCAAATGTAGCACACAGGTGTCTGGTGTTAGTTTGCAGTGGCAAGAGACTCTGGTATGCATGTGTGTACACAAATAAACACATGTACAAGGAAGGTTTTTGTTTTTGTTTTTTGAGTTTTTCGAGGTAGGGTCTTACTCTAGCCCAGGCTGACCTGGAATTCACTATGTAGTCTCAGGGTGGCCTTGAACTCATGGCGACCCTCCTACCTCTGCCTCCCAAGTGCTGGGATTAAAGGCGTGCGCCACCACGCCAGGCAAAGAAGTTTTTAAAAGATACATTTTAGCAGCTGGGCCAGGTGTACAGCCTGTAACTCCAACCAGATGATCAAAAGGAAAAGACATGCATGAGGAAGGAGGGAGGCAGGCAGAGTGAGTTACAGACAACTCAGTGGCAGCACTTATCTAGCATGCCCAAGACCCTGAATTCCGTCCCCAGTACCATGGGGGAAGGAAGACATAAAAAACACTAACAAAATGATTAGGACTTTCATACCCAAGTCTTATCCAAACTCCCATGGCCATTCTGAAATGATGAGAACTTACTTTCACTAATCAACGCCAAGTTTGGAAATGCTAGGGAGAGAAAACTACTAATTCTGCATTTCAAAAAATAAGAAAAAAACTTCTACACTCTAACCACCAAGAAACTCTAGAGCTATGAGCCAACACCACTGTTTACAAAATCCTCCACCTGACCATCTACTTTAATTCACATGTTCACTTACCTAACCTCATTTGCAGTTATCTAATACAATATTTTGTTAAAATAAGTTTCTTCCTTTCTCCTGGGTTATTTGTAACTTCAGTATTATTTCCAAATCTTCAAAGAAATTTTCTTTGCAAGGAATAGAGTGGCAGAACACTACATGGTGAAATATGCTCTCAAAGAAGCAAATCACCATTAAGCTCATCAACTCTTAATGGTGTGCACGTGACCACAGAATATAAAATTTGACAAAGTCCAGCCCAACACATTTATTCTCTACATCTCCCAGTCATGCGCTTGCAATTAGGAGTACCTTGGGGAATTTGTTTTTACCATTGGCTAGTTACTTTGAATGCATATATGACCAAAAGGCATATTGCTTAATGATTTCAGGTGTTTAAATGCTGGTAAGTGAAAAATGATGAAATGGAGGACAATCACAATAATTCTTGGACTCCTGGAGGTCCTAAGACATGCTACAAAAATAGGTCTTTATTCTTAGGAAAATATAGTCAGAGCTAGCTTCCTTATGCTATACATAAAATCTTAACATCAGAGGCAGTACAGATAGTACAGATAGTTTTTGAACTGATCTCCAAACAAGCACAAACCCACTACGTTGAAGGGAGAAAAAGAAAAAACAGGTCATTTGAGGTTTTTGGCGAAAGACAGTACTTCACACATCTAATCCAAATCAAAGAGCCTGC
The DNA here is from genome assembly GCA_004024765.1 of Zapus hudsonius. Taxonomy (NCBI): domain Eukaryota; kingdom Metazoa; phylum Chordata; class Mammalia; order Rodentia; family Dipodidae; genus Zapus; species Zapus hudsonius. The sequence goes on along the minus strand of PVHP010006501.1, from coordinate 31,518 downwards.
AGACAGCTTTCAGTGAGATGAAAGGAATGAAATAAATATAAATTCTATGGATAAATAAATGTAAAAGAATTTAAATAAGCTAACAGAACTATTTTTTTAAGTTAAAATACCTGCCAGGTACAAGCTTTTGTTTCTCAATGCCAGACTTCTGAATTTTACCAGACTGTTGCTATCATTAACGACTTAAATCTTTGATCTAGAGTATTAACAATACTGCTTTGCATTTATACAAAAAAAGAAAGAAAAGAAAAATAGAAAAGAAAAAAGGTTTGTCCAAATAAATTCTTCCAGTTCTGAACAACATTTTGGGTCTATTACTGAAGGCAGACTGTGGTGCTAATATGGTTTGTCTTAAGAACTTGTAAAAAGTGACAGAGTTTTTAAAAACATGTCTGTGAGCCTTGATTCGTAATTAGCATTATTAGTGGCATGCCCTATTGAGTGGTATGATTACTAAGTATATACCTCAAAAACCATCCCCACAAGTATGTTTTATGCATTAACTTGAAATTCTATATTTACTGGTTTTATACCCACCACTGAATTCCTAGTCAAAAATTGTACAATATACAAGACAGGGGAGAAAACAGTATGGTGGGTATTCTTGGAGTTTTAGGAACTTGGTCAGGATTAGCACCTCCTGCTGTATGCAGTGCTTCTATAAATTTACTTTCTCCCCACAAAATACAGACTGTATCATCTTTAATAGCATGATGCTTTGCTGTTTCGGACCAAGTCATTTTTTACTTAGTAGTCAAAAAAGCTAAAGTCAAAATTTGTCACTTCTGCCCATATAATTTGATGTCATCCTATTAAAGCCTTTTTAAACATCTTATATACAACTGTATAACCAAGATCACTCCATCAGTCCATCTGTCTTTATCATGAGAAAATATTTCTATTTTGTTAAATTAGATAGGCAACAAGCAATAAGTTTCTCATGATGTTACAATTGCTATCATTGAGTATGCAACTTTCTGTGCTCAACTCTCCATTTTTAACATGTGAATCAATAGCTATGGCTAAAACTCTTTCACAAAAAAATACAATGTTCTCACAATCCAACTTTCTGAAAACCGAGAAAACTAAATTTATGAACACATTTTTGATTATAGTCTGCAGAAACAAAATCTTGCGTCTGTGTTGGTTAAATAACTTTTCTGAACAATCCAAATGTTTTAAGGATACACTTTTCACCCCAAGGAAGGGACTTGACTACTGGATTTAAGACCCCTTCCTTGGCAATATATACAGAATATCTTAAACTTATCATCTGTCCATTCTTTGAAGCTGTCAAAGCCAAGAACCCATAAGCAAATCACAAATAGCAATAACCTACATTAATTAACATCCCCCTTTTAACAGGTTGACATTTTTACTAAAGGATTATTTTCGCATTTCCATTTCTCATATCCCATGACATTCCACATAAATTGCATTATTGCTTTATAGGCCACACAACATTCAAAATTATTTTATATGCATTGCCTGTTTTCCTTGATCTCTGATAAGAGTTTGATACTGATTTTACTACAGAAATTTAAGTTTGAAAATACCAGTTAGTATTTCTTCAGAACTTAATTGTTCACATCACTAATCACTACATGCATATTTAGCTCTGATTATATTGCTCAAAAACTGCACCCATTATCAGAACAGTGCAAATGATATTTAATTTTCAAAGTAATTATAATGGCTTGGATTCAAATGAACACTGTCAAGTAATTTCACTTGAGTGCATAACATGTTTCATCACTTCTGTTTACATTACCCCTCTAAGTATAAACATCAATTCTTCACAATTTATATATCAATTTCCCTCCCATATCCCCAAACTAAAAAAGCCAAATGTCTTGGGAACCCACAGAGCTCCATATTTTAACATTTTATGAAAGAACACATTTGTAAACCTACAAAAGTGTTCATCTTTCAGCTTTGACAATGTAGTCTTTAAGTCAAACAAACCTGTTCTAAAATCCCAACAAATAATTCTGAGAATTAACTTAAAAATCTTGACAGTGTCCCTTAAAAATGGTATGACAGTTAAGTGCCAATAGGCATGGCAATGACCTCTTAGATGGGATCATTGAAGTCCTTGGACCTGGGAAGTGCCAGCACCAAGGATTTTACTGAGATTCAATTTAGCTGAAGGCTACATTTAGTTCACCCACTTTCTACAACCTAGTATACTTATGTTAGAATGAAATGTAAATGTTTTGTGTAGCCCTCAAACTTACACTAAGATTCGAAAGAGATGTACTTTTAAAAAGCACGGGGTAATATATAAAATCAGTGGAAGAAGTTTCATTAAGCACCAGAACAAATTTTTGTCACCCCATACTCATTTTGTAGGTAAGTTTCAATAACCGGCAAGGCACATTTACATATATTCCAATGAATACTTATTGACAAATTTTAAATTACACTCCATGTCCCAGCTATCCCAGTAACTGACATACAACATACTAAAATGGTTTATTAAGGTAACAAAAAAAAACCAATTAATGTGAAACATACAGTCTATTGGCAACCACTATTCTAAATTATGTTAAGTACAAATGAACATACTGAAATGTGTGCAATTCTAAGTTTTTAAACCAGAAGTTTTTTCTATACTAACACACACTTATATTAATGACACATAAAAAAAATAAAAACTTTATTACAAAAATAAGTTACACTCGCCTCCAGCTTACAGTATAAAACAATTTTATTTGCAGGAATGCAAAATGATTGTTTGCCATGAGCATTTTGAACATATGACATATCTAATTCTCGTTAAATTTGCATTTACTGGGGAACTGGTGTGTATAAAACTTTTAAGTATAAGCTCTGATCTTCATTGTGGTGCCTACTGGGTATGTGATTTAACTGCAGTATCCCTTTGGGGAAGGGGAAAGGGAATTTCTTTACACCAAGTCCTCATTAAGCTATAATTTAATTTTTGACTTTAAGCTATCAACTTGAGACTTGGCAAAAATTTCTTGAGGGTGATTCAATAGAGGATGCTTCACCACTGAACACTCACTGTCATCAAGGTGCTTTAGAAAATTAAAAACAGCACAAATGATTGTACTCTACTCTACAAGTTATCATGACCTGTATAAGAAATGGAAAGCTGACTCACATTTTTATAGTGATCAGCAGTAACAAATGCACTAATGAAACATACCTTTTACCTAAAAAGCTAAACTACAGCCATATACTAATTTCTATGATTTATGAAAAAACTTCAAAATATCCAAATGTCAGGCTTCGCTGTACAATTGTCAGTTTTACTCTGACTTTTTATAAAGGGACACTGCAGTATTTAGTACAAGTTCGGATGCACTTTTTTGAACATCTGATGTCTTACAAAAGTAACATCTTGCTAAACTATTATACATCCAAATAACTACAATATCTGAAGAAGCAAGGCTGCTTTTTCAGCCACAAAATACGACAAAAGCAAGGCCTGTTATGATGGTCATGAGGAAGTCTTACAAGCCTCTGAAACTAAAGGCAACTAAGAATGTTACATTTGGTATATTAAAATCTTACCCTCATATCATATTTAACAAGCCTTGCTTTTATCTACAAAGATTTTCTATGTACAGTACAGACAGGGTATAGTTCAATCCTCTGCTACTGAGGTAGTTAACCAACCCTTTAAAAAAGGTTCTGAAAAGAACCACTATCTGGAATGCCTGACTAACCAGCTCTGATGATTACACCTGAAACTGCATATCTGAACACAATTCAAAAGTGATTACTATAAAAAAGACAATCATGATTAACCTTGGTGAGCAGAAATAAAATTTAAGGATAACAACAGTGGCATTCATCTATATCACTGCAATAAAATTTAAATGCACAAATTCAAGAGAATATTTCAGAACACCACTGCTGAGATCCTTAATTTAAAAAAACAGGGGAAAAATCTACTTAGAGCAGATTTTTTAAGAGAACTTTATTCTTTATTAAGATACCATGCTAGAAGTTATGAAGGATTTCTGTTGGAACACATTTGGAAAATAGAGTAGCTTTAGTTTAATAACTTGCACTGCAGAGAAAATTGTTAAAGAAAATTCATATCAAAGTCCAAGTATTAGTTCAATGTCCCGTATTTGATTCCATGATCTTCATAGGAAGGTCTTCTGCAATAGAATATGCTCCTACACAGCCGAGATATTTAAGGTTGCTTGATTTCCTTACCATTACTCCACTGCAAGCTTCTGGTGTAATCCCACATAGCAAGTCAGTCTTCATTGTAACAGGTCAGGACCGGCCTCGACCCCTTTTCCCTGCTAGCCAGGTAACAAAAGGAATCAGTTAGATAAATTTTAAACTATGTGTACATACATAATGATAACATTAAAAATAAAAGCTTTACCATAGTAAATCTTAGTCTACCCATCAAAACAGTTGCCTTTAAAATAATTATTTAATTTCCCTTTATTTGGCTTTTCACACTACTTTCACTTAAGATGTTTTTTTCTTTTTTTTTTTCCCCTCTTTGCCTTTTGGGGGAAAAATATCTTGACTGAGTTTTGAAAAACCCATTTTTCCCCTCTAAAGGAAAATCTAACAAATTACACCTTGAGGCATGGGAACCCCACTAATTTGCAAGAAATTCCCATTTTTAAGACATGCAGTAAACAAAATATACTCAAAGCATCTGAGATTCACTTAATCTTGATATTTAAATTCAGACTGTTTTTTAAATTTTTCTTTCACACTCATGAAACTTTACTGGCCATATGTTAATCTCTAAATTTAGGAGGAATGAAGGTCCATTCTTTGCCTAGATTCTACCTCCCAAGAACCCTATATTTTCCCATGGATGCTATTATAAAGACAGACAATATGGCCAAAACAAGTCTCAAACACAAATGGCAACAACCAAGCTATTAGATCTACAATAGAAAACAATCTGTGAAGAAAATTTTATCTTTCAGGCACATATTCACTGACTACAAGTTTTTCCCCCTCCTTTTAATTAGAATTAGGGAAGTACAGTTCATTAAAGAGAAATCATCTCATAAATAACTACCCACAGTTATAACAACTATCTTCACATTGAGTGTCTTTGGTATACCATTGTGTACAAAACAGTCAAGAGCAATATAATATAAATAAATAAAACTCAGTCTGAGTTTTAGGCTAAAAGTTAGGACAAATTTCAAGCAACTGAAAGTGATTTGTCAGTGTGATCTGCAAATCCTTTGAAACTACTTTAAATTTTTCTTATGATTAATCCATGACACTTAAGAGCTCTAAAATACTTACCAACTTAAACTTACTACATGAACTAGTCATAAATTTTAGGGGAACAAGAAGTCTGTTGTAAAATATCACTTTAAACCAGAAGCAGAAAATTTCATATCTCAGTATTGTGTAATGTGCAGACATATTCCACACAAAGATTAACAAGGCACAAAAACCTTTAATTGGCCTTGACATACTATACAATTTGAACCAAATTTGCAGAAAATTTTGCAAAAAACGAATTGTAAACACAATTTTAGTAAATATACATTTAAGTGTGAATTTTTTATTGAAATAAACAACAACATAAAGAATACAAGTAACCAAAATGGTTCTAAAAACCCAAATTAGGTCAAAGTTCTAAATTAAAATAGCAATTGTGTATCAATTTACCTTATTCTAGCAATTTAAGTTGGTAACATACAAATAGTCTGATACAAGATTATTAAGGACATACTCAGTTTTAATAAACTACCTTTCAAGACAAGTCTAAATACCACCGGAAACATAATATATACTACAGCCAAATGGACTTGAGCCAAATTTTCTCAAACAATTATGAAAACTCATTAACTATTTCTTTCATATCTAAGAATGCCTTTATTAAAAAAATTTTTAAGTAAAACTAAAATCAGTTCGCCAGAAGCTGGAAGTGTGGCTCTGCTCATGTCCAAGCGGATTGATAAAATATGTACATAACGTGAAATCTTGCCAGATGTCACAAATAAAGAGTGGCACCCATTCAGATTTAGGGGTAATCAGTTTCTAATCGACCTATCAGTCTCCAATTTTACAGAGGCCCTACTATTTCTACTTCCACTGTTGCCCAAAAGTATCCTGATAAAACTCTTGGTTTTCAGATTTGTAACCATAGTTACCAGAATGATCACCACCTTGGAGCGGTTGCTGAGCAATGGGTTGAGAGCCCCAGTTCTGATTATTGGTCTGGCGCCGCTTGGAATCTGGCTGGTTGTACCCATCAGCTTTGCGCTTTCCTCCTACATTTCCACCGCGGCCACCCCTTGCACCACGTACCCCGCGGCCTCTTTGTTGTTGGGCACCTCCTCTCGCACCACGAACGCCTCTTGCTGATCCAGGACCTCCTCTCTGTGAATAACCGGCTCTACCGCGGGGAGGAGCAGCCCCACGACCTCTGGATGGAGCAGCACCCCTTGCTCCTCTACCACCCCTTCCTCTAGCTCCAACTTGAAAATCTTCATAACCATAGTATGGATCTTCATATCCACCACGATAGTTGTGGTAATCATAGCCATAATAATCATAATAATCTTCATATCCATAATAATCTGGAGGATATCCATAACCACCTCTACCTCCACGCCCTCGACCTCTTGTTGGAGGGGGCATATGAGGTGGACCATAATAGTAGTAATCATCATACCTATTAAAAAAGAGACAGCAAATAGAATAAAATTCAAGTTAGTGAATTAACTAGACATTTGAGTATAACAATAATTAGCAGAGGTGGGCTGGAGTGATGGCTCAGCGGTTAAGGCACTTGCCTACAGTGCCTAAGGTCCTGGGTTCAATTCCTCAGTACCCAGCACAGGTTGAGGATCACTGAGTTTGAGGCCAAGCTGAGACTCTGCTTGGAGGGAGGGGCACCACTCCCAGTTAACTTTCCCTCACTTTCTTTTTTTTTTTTTTTTAAATATATTTTATTTATTCATTTTCAAGCAGAGGGGGGGGGGGTCTGGCTTATGTGGGTCCTGGGGAATTGAACCAGGGGCCTTAGGCACTGGAGGCAAGTGCCTTAACCTCTGAGCCATCTCTCCAGCCCTCCCTCACTTTCTTAAAGAGAATATACTCTTCATAGTTAGTTGCACATAAGTCTCATCAACTAATACAAATAATATACAACTTATTTTATTTTGATCTTTTAACTCTTCATTTTTAAGATATATCCATAGTATATTAAATCTTAGACAAGAGTGAATGCAAGTTAAAGGAACTGCCTAAAATAATTAAAGAACTCTCCACCCTTTTACCAAAGTATTAAGATATGCAGACAATATTTATGATGCTTTCAAAATACTTCATAGAAATATACAAAGTTGGTTTTCATTAATTAAAACACCAATTGTTTAGAATAATAATCACTTTCAACAATATGTTCAATTGCCAGGTATGGTGGAACACAGTTTAATCCCAACACTTGGGGGCCAAGGTAGGAAGATCACAATGAATTCAAGCCCAGCCTAAGACTACACAGTGAATTCCAGGTTAGTCTGGGCTACAAGGAGATCCTATACCTAGAAAGACCAAGTTTTCAACTGAGACTACACCTTTATAAAGGGATGTTGTAGATTTACTTAACAACTTTTAGCAACATGTTTATTCTATACAAAAATTAAAATATATTTATAAAGAATATAAATTTTACTCACATTTGATTCTTTGCTGCTTGCCTCTGAGCTTTTCTTTCTTTCCTTTTCTGATCTGGTGGCTTAGCAAAAACAATTTCAATATTTTCTCCCTCCAAGTCTTTGCCATTCATTTCTTCCATAGCCTAAAAAAATTAAGACAATATAAAAAGCTTTCAAAAAAGATACATCTTAAACAAATATGACTTAACATGTTAAAAGGACAGCCTCAGTTAAGTAGGTAACTAACATAGGATAGCTTTATTTAAGTTAAAGATCTAAAAAAATAAAAAATAAAAAAGTTAAAGATCTACTTCATCAATTAATGTCACTTATGAAACTGGTTAAGGATAATAAAATTTTCTTGTGTAGATTTTATTACCTATACATTTCCTCCAACTTCTAAAATATATTGATTCTATAACAACCAAAAATATTAGGCTAATTTAGAAGCCAATGGTATTTCTACCACTCATTTACCTTGACAGCACCATCTCGCTCATCAAAATGAATGAAAGCATAATCTTTTAGTTTCTTCACTCGTTCCAGTTTCCCAAACTGACTAAATGCCTTTTCTAAAATCTCTTCTGTTACAGTATTGGCAAGGTTGCGTACAAACAGCACTTTCACCTGGAATAAAAAAGCAGATTCCCCAAATATTTCCAAAGAGTTCCATTTCCAAGATGTTTACCATCCTACCCTGTGACATTAACTTGAATCACAACCACCAGAAGAACATCAGAAATATAAAAACGTTTTTCAACGTAGAATTGCTGGATCAGGTCAAAAGACTTGAAACAAACACTTAATACCAAGAAAAGGTACTCATCTTTTATCATTAGGAAATAGAGGCAACATCACATCAATAATAATCACCAAAATCTGAAATACTAAAGCACCTAATGCACATAAGGTTGTAAATAGCAAAAGCTTTCATTTACAAATGAAGAGGATACAAAATGATACAGCCTCTGTGAAACAGTTTGAAACCTCACAAAACATATTCTTACCATATGATCCTACATTTTCAACTACCTAGTATTACCTCTACAGGAGCTAAAAAGTTACACACACACACACACACACACACACACACACACACACACACACACACACACAACCTTACATCCAGATGTTTTGTAAAGTCTGATTCAAACAACTGCCCCTAATTTGAAGCAACCAAAAGAACCTTGTGAACATGAATAGACCAACATACATACAGAATGAAAATTTTCAGCAATAAAGAAATGAGTTGTAAAGCCAAACAAAAAAGGTCTGGTGAAATAGCTTGGCAGTTAAAAGCACTTGCTTGCAAAGCATAATAGCCTATGTTTGATTCCCTAGTACCCACATAAACCAGACAGATGCTTGTGCATGAGTCTGAAGTTCTTTTGCAGCAGCAATAGGTCCTAGAGTGCCCATATACTTATGTACACACACCCCACATAAATACACACTTTTTCTCTCATGAATAAAATTTTAAAGCTATAGCGGGGTGTGGTTGTGCACGCCTTTAATCCCAGCACTCAGGAAGCAAAGTTAAGAGCATGGCCATGAGTTCTAGGCCACAGTGAGACTACATAGTGAATTCCAGGTCAGCTTGGGCTAAAGCAAGACCCTACCTGGGGGAGAGGGGATAATTAAAACTGAAAAAATATGGAGGGCCCATAAATGAATACTGTTATAGCTACCAATCTGAGAAGTCTACATGACTTCCATCTGTCACTTTCTGAAAAAGTTAAAATTTTAAGACATTAAGAAAGAGAACTATCAAGGTTTGAGGGATAGAGAAAAGTGCTATAATGGTGATTATATAGTTTGCTTGAAAGTCCCTCAAAGAACCATGTGTTAAAGATCTGCCCCCAGGCCTGTAGCCCTGAGGTAATAGAAGCCTAAACCCCTTTCCTTTCTTCCTACACCACAGGATTATTATGATGTGCTACCTTGCTACAAGTCCAGGAGATAAAATGGCCAAGACACCATGGACTGAAACCTCTTAGAAACCATGAACCAATATAAAACTTTCCTTCTTATAATAGTTCAGATGTATTACAGTAACTTTTTAACACACCATTATACATTTGTCCAAAAAAAAAACCCACACAAATACACAAAGAGTGAACCCCAACTCAACTATTGATTCTTGGAGATTAATACAGGTTCATCAGTTCAACTAATGTAGCATGTGGTGAATGCTGAGGACTGGTGAGAAGCAAGGCATAGAAAAATTCTCTATTTCCAGCTGGGCGTGGTGGCACATGCCTTTAATCCCAGCACTCAGGAGGGCAGAGGTAGGAGAATCGCTGTGAGACTACAGTGAATTACAGGTCAGCCTGAGCTAGAGTGAGACCCTACCTCGAAAAACCAAAAAACAAAAAAAAAAAAAAAATTCTATTTCATGCTCAGATTTGCTGTAAACCTAAAGTCTAAAAGAATATACATACACTATATACATACACTATGTGATAGGCAGTTTTAAAGTTTAAACAAAAACAACAACAAGAAACTTTTTCTAGTTCTAGTTGTTTAGTCCGACAGGGTGGTGCACACCTCTAATCCCAGCGCTCTGGAGGCAAATGATCACTGCAAATTCAATACCAGCCTGGGGCTACACAGAGTTCCAGTTCAGCCTGGGCTACAGTGACATCCTATCTTGAAAAATAGCAAACAAAAAATTGGAGGGAGAGTTATTTACTAAAAATATGAATGTTAGGCCCTCCCAGAGATCTGTTCAATGTTGACCAAACTATCAGCAGGGCTAAGGAGATGTTCAGTGGTTAAAGGCACTTTCTTGCTAAGCCTATCAGAGAGGTTTCAATTCACAAGCCACCCATAAAAGGCTGGACAGGTGTTCATTTGCAGCAGTAAGAGTCCCAGGCATGCCCATACATGCACACACATTAAAAAAATTTAAAGAGATTTTTTTTAAATAATATCTCAACTGATTGCTAAAGCAGGATGCACAATATTAGCTAAATGTTGGAACTACAACAGTTCTTCAGGGGCGAGTATAGCTCACTATTTTTAGGAGTCAAAGGCCTGTAGCACAAAAATAAAGTGAGTTAATGACACTATTCTCAAACGCTCAAAAGTGCTCGAGGGGAGGACAGAAAGCGCTCTGGTCATCTGCACAAATGAGGGTAACTGGTACACTGTAAGATTATATGTAAAATATCCATGAATTTCTACACTCGTTTTCTACATACTTATTTCTAGTACCCTGCCCTAATGAGCTTCCCTCACAATTGAATGATTTAGAACTACATCTAGAATTCATTGAGTATCTATCTCCTACCCTAGGCCATCAATCTCACAGAATTGCTTTAACTTGACTATCATTACCTTTGCCATGACTTCAGGATCAGGATCTTCTATAGGATCAGCCCATTCAACAGTTCCGACATTTCCCCAGACTTTAACTTTGCCACTCATTAACCTACGCCTCGCCTGGGCAGCTGTTTTGTGATCTTCATATTCAAGAAAGCAAAAGCCTCTGTTCTTCTTCTTGTCATCCGGTTGGTGATATAAAATGACATCTGTGAGACCCTCTGAAATTAAACAGCCATTCCAAAGAAATAACAAAAATCAGGACTTATTTTTTTCTAAGTTACTTCAATTTTTTAAGTATGTATTTGCAAGCAGAGACAGAAACAAGAGACAGAGAGAAAACAGAGGGAGAGAATGGGTGCACGGGGCCTCTAGCCACTGCAAACAAACTCCAGATACATGCTACACTTTTGTGCATTTGGCTTGACCCGAGTACTGAAGAATTGAACCCAGGTTAAGGCTTTGCAGACAAGTGCCTTAACCGCTGAGATATCTCTCCAGCCCTCTAAGATACATATTAAATATCAATGAGAGCTGAGCACAGTAGCACAAGCCTTTCATCCAAGCACACAGGAGGCAGAGGTAGGAAAATCCTGAGTTTAAAGCCACCCTGAGACTTCTTAGTAAATTCCAGGTCAGTTTGGGCTAGAGCAAGATCCTACCTGGAAAAAAAACTTTTTGAAAAAATTTGATATAACCTAGTCATTATTGTCGAAAGGCCCAAAGACAGGAGTTTTGACTGGGCTGTATAATAGAGACCTACAAAAAAAGGGCCCAGTAATTTTCCTAATATACGTTTGTCAAATTTTTCTGAATCCAATAAAGCAAAACCAAAACTAGTTTAACTAGTTCAAAGTACTATTTTAATTTCACTAAGTGTATCACGGAGGCCAGGTGTGGGGTGGTACATATACTTGGGGAGGAGGCGGTAGGACGATTGCTGTGAGTCACAGGCCAGGCTGGAACTAGAAAGTTCCAGGTCTACCTGAGCTAGAGAACCCAAAATGTAAAAATAAATAAATTGGAAAAACAACTTTCTATATCACAATTTCCCATAACCTCAGTGTCAAGGGAGGTGGAGACAGGAGAATCAATGGAGCTTAGTAAGACTCCCTTCTCAAGGAAAAGAAACATAAGAGCAAGAGAGAGGAACCCCTGATGTTCTACTCTGGCCTCTGTATAAGTACACACAGGTGTGTAAATCTACACACACACACAAACACACAAATAATCCCAACACTGAAGCAGGCAGGTGAAAACCTAGCGCAAGGTCTTGTCTCACCAAGATAGAGAGCAATTGAGGAAGACACCCAACATCAATCCTTTGACTACACCTCTACACACACACACACACACAAAATTTAAAAAAAAAAAATTAAAAGCAAAAGAAGAGAAATGCAGTAAGAATATTGCAGAATGAATTCAAATCCTAAACTTAAGGATTAACTCTAACTTTCAGTAATTTCCCCAAAACATCTTTGGCCATTATCAAATCTTAAAACATAGGGTAAACATAGGGTCTCCTATCTCAAAGTTCTGAGGATTCACTTATTAAACAAAGACAGTTTTTAAAACAAAGCTTTGAACAAAAAAATGCTATTCTCATTATTAAATTGTATCTCCTACTAAATAAATCCAACTTACCTGTCACTTTGCTAAATTCTTCAAGAATCTGTTCCTTGGTTTTACTCTTAGGAATAGAGCCCACAAAAAGCCTATTGTTGGCAACTGAGATGCAGACACCAATGTGTTTTCCGGAACGAATTTCATGATTATTATACTGAAAGGGGGAAAAAGTGCACCATGTTTTAAATTACTTACATCAATTAGAATTCTTTATTATAGAAGATCCCCAGTCCTATATGAAAAAGTGAAACTTTAACACTATGTGCAACAAGTATTTTCATACTTTTAAAAACCTCACTTTCGCCGGACGTGGTGGTGCACGCCTTTAATCCCAGCACTCGGGAGGCAGAGGTAGGAGGATCGCCGTGAGTTCGAGGCCACCCTGAGACTATATGATGAATTCCAGGTCAGCCTTAGCTAGAGTGAGACACTACCTCGAAAAAAAAAAAAAAAAAAAAAACCCTCACTTTCTATATATAGATGGAAGAGCACATAAAAGCAAAAGGGAAAACTGCTAGGGACATGAAGGGTATAAGAGAAAAAAAGCCAGGCATGGCAGTGCATATTTAATCCCAGCACTTGGGATGCAGAAGTAGGAAGATTACAGTGAATTTGAGGCTACCCGGAAACTACATAGTAAATTCCAGGTCAGCCTAGAGAGACCCTACCTTGAAAAACCAAAGAAAGAGCACAAGGGTGAATATGATAAAATGACATTATATGAATGTATAGAAATGTCAGAATGATGGTGCACGCCTTTAATTCCAGCACTCGGGAGGCAGAGGTAGGAGGATCACCTTGAGATCAAGGCCACCCTGAGATTCCCTACATAGTGAATTCCAGGTCAGCCTGGGCTAGTGTGAGACCCTACCTCGAAAAACAAAAAAGAAATGTCATAATGAAACCTCTTTGTACAATATCCACTAATTAAGGATAGAAAGTTTCCCATTCTCATATTACAAGGAATTCTCATCTGATATTACAAAGATCTTACTAAAACTCTCAGCAACCCATGTAAAACCTGAGGGAAAAGGTACCACAAGTGTCTTGGTGTTCATTTGCAGGGTATACACACATACACACATTTTTCAAGTCACTGGTACAAAAGCCTAACTTCTGCTTAAAATCATGCTCCGACCCAGGAATTCATATGCAAAGCTTTCCTGCTAACCAGTATGTACATAAATAGTTTTCCATCTCCATTTCTTCTTTTAATGAGTTGCAATTAGAAATTTTGGCTCCAAATAGGTTAAGTCTAAAGAGCTCTACATCAAACCCTACTTTTCTCTACCATTTCATTTTAATCAAGAATACTGTAAATCAAAAAAACCAAAAAATAAAAAAAATAAAAATAAAAACAAAAATAAAATAAAATAAGAATAAAAATCATAAAAAGGACTGGTATTTGGCTATGGTAAAAAGTAGATGCCAAGCCGGGTGTGGCAGTGCACGCCTTTAATCTCAGCACTCAGGAGGCAGAGGTAGGAGGATTGCCGTGAGTTCAAGGCCACCCTGAGACTGCATAGTGAATTCCAGGTCACCCTGGACTAGAGTGAGACCCTACATCAAAAAAACAAAAAGTAGATGCCAATTATAAAACTACAGTAAAAAGTAAAAATTTAATTTTCAAGTAACCATTATCCTACAGAATGGACAGACATTGGACAGTCCAGGCAAAATGAAATCTGTCAACGTGACAATCTATTAATCATATAATTTACAAATCAAAGTTCAATAGTTTCGAGCTTGGTGCTGGGGAGATACTCTGTCTGTAAAATATTTGCATTGCAAGCACCAGGACCTGAGTTTAATCCTCATTAACCACATAAATGCTCAGTGGCTGAAGAGAGGCAGGGCAAGAAGGACCCAAGACTCACAGGCCAGCTCATCCTTGGATGAGCTCCAGGAAATTAGAAACCTTCAAGGAGGTATATAGTATTCTTGGGAATGACACCCAAGACCACCCTGTGGCCTCAACATGCAAATACATGTGCATTCACACCCACACGTACACATAAATGCATGTTTCCAATTTGTCTGAAATAGTTGGATTATAATCCCCAAAGTATTTTGCATAAAATAGTGATAGCAGGCAGCAATAACTTATCGATACCACATATAAATGACTTAGAAATCTACTTTATGCACACAAATAACCGGATACAAATTAAAGAACCAATATAGGCCATGCTTATTGATGCAGGCCTTTAATCTCTCTGCTCAAGCTAAAGTAGGAGGATTACCAAGAGTTGGGAGGTTAACCTGGGGCTAGAATGAGTTGCAGGTCCAACTGGGCTAGAGGAATACAAACAACCACCACCCCCCCCCCAAAAAAAAAAATCAACCAATTTCACACCATTTATAGAATGGCTTTATGGCCAAAGAAGAACCATTCGTCTATTATTTCTAGAATAACAACATATATAAAATTCAGAAATTAATTCCTCATTTTTCTTTATCTCCAGAGAACCAAAATTAACATTCACACATCCCAAGTTCAGAACTTTCTACTCTACTGAAACGGTTCAGGTTATCCATGTTTCTAGTCACATCAATTGCAGGTTTATATCTAAGCCTTTATATCACAGGCATGACTTTTTAAATTTTGTTTGTTTGTTTTTTGTTTTGTTTTTTTTTTTTGAGGTAGGGTCTCGCTCTAGTCCAGGCTGACCAGGGTGGCCTTGAACTCATGGCGATCCTCCTACCTCTGACTCCCGAGTGCTGGGATTAAAGGCATGCACCACCACGCCTGGCTGACTTTTTAAATTTTAATTTTTGCCACTTGAAGAGGGCTCTCTCCCAAAGAGTTAAGCTCAAATACTTGAACATTCTAAAATTAAGTACATCCTAAAACTCCAAGCTACTACTTTTTCCTTTTTCTCCAAAATATTTTATAAAGATTCTCCCCCCTCTCTCTCTCTTGTCTCTCTGTATCTCTGCTTGAAAATGAATAAATAAAATATTAAAAAAAAAGATTCTCAGGCACCCAAAGAAAAGGCTTCCCTGAAATGTCCACCAGCCAAACTCCTCCAAATACCAACAAAATGAGCTCAAAGAACCACTCAGCAATTTCCACATCCTGTGACAATCAGCAAATGCACCCATTTTTTTTGCCCCCCAACCCCTGCTGTTAAGTGTGGGCGGCAGCTGGGGGCCAGATATCAGTAATACTATTTTAACATGGAACACCTGGATTTATCAGTAAATGATGAGGTTGACAAAACCTGTCATATACTTTATTTCTTCAGATAGCATTCTCTTCATCTTTTCTTCTCCATTTTTAAACCAAGCACCTATAGATAAAAAACATTCATGCTTTCTGAAAACAGGGTGACTCCATCCCTTCTCACTTTCTTCTTTTCCTCCCTCCTTTACCCCCTCCCCTCTCCTTGGCTCCTTCATTATTTTTCCAAATGTTTTAAGCACAAGAAGCTTAAGAAAATACCTAAATTGGGACTGTACATGGTGGTGCACGCCTTTGATGTCAGCACTTGTGAGACAGAGGTAGGAAGATAGATGTGAGTTTGAGGCCAATCTGGGACTACAGTGAGTTCTAGGTCAACCTTGGCTAGAATGAGACCTTACCTTGTTTAAAAAAAGAAAAAAGTTAGGAGGGAGGATACCTAACTTGGGCTGGGAAAAGACACCTGCAAAATCTGTGCCCAAGTTCAATTCCAAAGGCACCCACATAAAGTCAGATGTATAAAGTGGTAAATGTGTCTAGCATTCATTTCTTTCTTAACATGGATAAACCCCAATTCTCCAAGATACTGGCACCATCAAAGAGTTAAGTTGGGAGACGGTTCAGAGGACAAAGTGTGTGAGAACCTAAGTTCAGATGACCCCAGAACCCACATAAATTCCAAGTGGGCAGGGTACTACTTATAACCCCAGCCCTCCAGAGGATAAAACAGAATACCCAGGGCAGGGCAAACTAAAAAGCTAGACTACAGTCTGGACTAGAGATATTCTACTTCAAAAATAACTAAATAACAATCCAGGCTGGGCTTGGTGGCCTTTAAACTCAGCACTCACTCAAGAGGAAGAGTTCAAGGCCACTTTGAGACTACATAGTGAATTCCAGGTCAGGCTGGGCTAGAATGAGACCCCTACCTGGAAAAGAAGAAAAAAAAAAAAAGGGCTAGATTAGCTGAATCACCAGACTCTGGGCTCAAATGAGGGACTCTCCTGAAATGCTTTTAAAAAAAGGGTGGGGGAAGGACAACTATCAAAGAAGACACCTGCCATCAACCTTTAGTTTCCACAAGCACACACATATAATGATAATTGGGGCATATCAGCACATATGGTATCAAAGATGAACAAAAATATAAGATTTTGGCCTACTCAGGGAAATGGGTTCTAGAAATTAAGATTTAGGGGTTTGGAGGGGGGCAGGAGGGAGAATTTGAGGTAAGGTCTTACTCTAGCCCAGGCTGACCTGGAATTTACTATGTAGTCTCAGGGTGGCCTTGAACTCATTCATGGTGATCCTGTGTCCCCAAGAATTAGGATTAATGGCCTGTGCCACCACACCCAGGTGACATTGACATTTTCTTAAAGAATCTTTTAAATTTTTATTCATTTATTTGAGAGTTAGAGAAAGAGGCAGATAGGCACCAAGGCCTCCAGACACATGCGCCACTTTGTACATCTATCTGGCTCTATGTGGGTACTGGGAAATTGAACTTGGCAGGCAAAGGCCTTAACTGTTAAGCCATTGCTCCAAATTGAAAGATTTTTAAAATAGCATTTTCTAATCCTATCCCACAGTGAGTGATAAGGCCAAGTATCTCCTCTACTTAAGTACATAAAAACAGCTGTCGTCTACCCTGGACTATTATTTTCATCTAGGCAAAAAATTTCAAGCCATTTTTTTCTATTCTCAGATATCAGTCATCAAACAGACACTTGGCCATCTGAGCTTTGGAATCATGATCTAGAGGTGAATACCTAGTTCCAACTATTTTCGGCACAGCCACTTCGATATCACAAGCCTGTCCATTTTAAACATTCAATAACAAAGTCATTACTCAAGCAAAAACCTACATTCCTAAAAATTCTACAGCAAACCAATTTATCCAAATGACAATTCCTATACCTGTATGCAAAGCTCAGGACTCAATATATTAATTCTGTATGTTTGGCTAATTATTTCTTCCCAGACAATGGCAAGTTAAACCACCAGAACACTGATGCTCTCACGTAAAATTATCATTCATGCCTATAATCCCAGCACTGAGGTAGGGGTGGTCACTAGACTGGGGCTACAGAGCGATTTCCAGGTCAGCCTAAACTGGAGAAAGACTGCCTCAAAAAAGAAAGAGGGAGCCAGGCGTGGTGGCACACACATTTAATCACAGGACTCAGGAGGCAGAGGTAGGAGGATCTCCATGAGTTCGAGGCTACCCTGAGACTACATAGTGAATTGAATTACAGGTCAGCCTGGACTAGAGTGAGGCCCTACCTCAGAAAACAAAAAAAAAAAAAAGAAAGAAAGAGGGAGCCGCACGTGGTAGCACATGCCTTTAATCCCAGCACTCGGGAGGCAGAGGTAGGAGAATCACCATGAGTTCAAGGCCACCCTGAGACTACATAGTGAATTCCAGGTCAGCCTGGGCTAGAGTGAGACCCTACCTTCAAAAATCAAAAAAAGGGGGGGTGAGGGAAGGGGAAATAGGAAGGGGAAAAGGAAAAAGGAAAGGAGAGAGAGAGAGAGAGAGAGAGAAAGATTTTAAATTGACTTTAAGTGTCATCCATAACACAGTATTGGTATATGCCAGCTGAGATTGAGGAGCATAAGCTAAACTGGAGACTTGACTAATTTTCCACCTATAGACATTATAGGCCTGTTACATGTAGATTCTTGATTTCTGTTGTGTACACCTTGTTAGATGTGAACTATGCCAGAATATCAAAATCTGCTTTGTATCAGATTTAATTATTCAGGCTAGTATCACTCAAATCACCAAATGTAAATACACCCTTACTGAAATAACTAAAAATTGGCCCAGTGGGAGTGGTGACACAGACCTATCATTACACTGTACTCATACCTGTAATCCTAGCACTGGAGAAGCTGAGACAACAGGATTACTACTGAGTTTCTAAATCAGCCTTAGGCTAGTGAATTTCTGGTCAGTCTGGGCTACAGAGTGAAACTGTCTCAAAAAAAATTTTTAAACCAGCGTGGTGGCGCATGCCTTTAATCCCAGCACTCCTTTAATCCCAGCACTCGGGAGGCAGAGGTCGGAGGATCACCATGAGTTGAAAGCCACTCTGAGACTACATAGTGAATTCCAGGTCACCCTGAGCTAGAATGAGACCCTACATCAAAAACCAAAAAAAAAAAAAAAAAAAGTAATTTTTTTAAAGATTAAAAAAAAATTTTACAAATAAGATGTTTGCCTGCAAAGCAGATGCACAAAGTGGCACATGCGTCTGGAGCTCGTTGGCAGTGGCTAGAGGCCCTGGTGTGCCCATTCATATTCTCTCCTCTCTCTGCTTACAAATAATTTTAATCTTCACTCTACACTATAGTCTAACAAAGATTTCCTTAAAAATCTTTGACCTCTCCTTTTTATTTTGACCAGCCTTCTCTTGGCCTTTGTTCTCTGCATCCACTTCCATTTATTCAACCACAATTCTGACAATTCAACACTCCAAAGCTTAAGACTTTAATTTCACTATGCAACTTAGCCCTTGAGTTTTATAAACTACCACTAGGCATTTACATCATGCAAGTTTTTTCTTCGACTTATCTCCACAAAATACTATTTCAACTAGTTTTACCTATTTTCATCACTGTATTGGTTAATCTTCCTCAAAGCTTTTTCTACCCACCCCAACAAAGTAATCTATCTCTTCAACCTTCATAGTTCTTTCATCCTTTTCACCATGTCTGTACTATAATTGTAGACAGTCTCTCCTGCTCTGATAAACTTATATAGATGTAGTAAAAAAAGGTTTTATGTTAATATTTTCTCTTATATACAAAATCTGCATTTATAAATGCATGTAACATAAAAGCAAAAAAGGGACTACTTGGATAAAAGGAAGGAGACCATGGTAGGGGTGAGTGGAGAACAATGGAGAAAGGCTAAATATGAACAATGTATAATGCTGTGTGAATAAAAATTTCAAGATACCTCAGCAATTAAAGATACTTGCTGACAAAGCCTGCCAGCCAGGGTTTGATTTCCCAGTACCCACCATAAAGGTAGATTCTAAGGGATACACATGTCTATAGTTTATTTGCAGAGGCAAGAGGCTATGGCGCACACACACAAACACACACACATACAACATACATTCACAAAATTATCTTTAATAAAGTAAAAATAAAATTTCATTCAAGAAAAGTTTTGGCAGGCAGGCATGCCTTTAATTCCAGCACTTGGTTGGGAGGCATAGGGGGATTGCAAGGCCACTCTGAGACTACATAGTGAATTCCAGGCCAGCCTGGACTAGAGCCAAGACCCTACACCTTGAAAATCCAAAAGAAAAAAAGAAATAAATAAAATCTTTTGAGAGCCGGGCATGGTGGCGCACGCCTTTAATCCCAGCACTCGGGAGGCAGAGGTAGGAGGATCGCCATGAGTTCAAGGCCACCCTGAGACTACAGAGTGAATCCCAGGTCAGCCTGGACTAGAGCGAGACCCTACCTCAAAAAAAACCAAAAAAAAAAAAAAAAATCTTTTGAACAAAAAGAATTAAAAAAAAAAAAAACTTGTGAACACAGGGTATGGGGGAACACACCTTTAATCCTAGCACTCTAGCAGAGGTAGGAGAATTACCATGATTTCAAGGCCTCCCTGAGACTACATAGTGAAATCCAGGTCAGCCTGGGGGAGGGGGGAGAGTGAGCTATTGCCAAGGTTGGTGGCACAATCCCAGCACTTGGTAGGCTGAGATAAGAAGAGCCCTGTGAGTTCAAGGCTAACCTGTGACTACAGAATGAGTTCTAGGTCAACCTGGCTAGAGCAAAACCCTACCTCAAAGAAAAAAAACAAATTAGATGGCTCACCAGTTAAGGGCCAATTTCCCAGTACCCACGTAAAGCCAGATGCAAAAGGTAGCAGGTTCATTTACAGTGGCTATAGGCCCTGGCACACCCATATTCATATTTTCATTCTCTCTCTCCGCTTGCAAATAAAAAAAATAAAAAACTTGTGAGCTATAAAGGAATGCCATAAATTCTGCATGTTTTAGGATAGCACTAGTCAGCCAATCGGGTTCTCTATCAAGTAGCTACTTTATAGTGGTACTGTTTTAAAGGTTAGTGACATGGGATGACAGTTTGATGAAGATACACTGTCATGGAGTAACTAAAAGGTAAACTGCTAAAAATCTGGAATGGATTTCTAATCAGCAGCCATAGTTACAGGACTGTTTTCAAGATGGATGAAAACAGAATAGCAGAAAGCGGTCTTGAAATAAAATAATGGCTTATTATGAGGCCAAGAGAAAGCATAGTTGGAAGGGTAATGAATGACCAGGAACTTTGGGGTAGGGCCTCATTTTGAAGTCATTTTGTACCACAGAAATGTTATGATCTGTGCTGTTTAATGTAAACTGTAATGGAAGGCAATAGAATAGTTAAGATTCTTCAGTTTAAACAGTACAAACAAGCACCTCAAGAGTATATAGAGTGATAGCAGTGAAGATGATCGTTGTAAATGTCAAAAAAATTTACAAGTAGGGTTGGTGAGATGTCTCAGAAAATAAAGGCACTTGCTTGCAAAGCCTACTGGCCTGAGTTCAATACCCACAAAAAGTCAGAAGCACAAAGTGGTGGCATGCATCCTGAGTTCATTTGCAGTTTCAAGAAACCCTGGCATACCCATTCTTCCCTCCCCCCCCCCCAGGAAGGGTCTTGCTCAAGTCAAGGCTGACCTGTAATTCACTATGTAGTCTCAGGGTGGCCTTGAACTCACGGCGATCCTCCTACCTCTCTGCCTCCCGAGTGCTGGGATGAAACGTGTTTTTAAACAACCCAATACACAAGGCAGATGTTGGTTGGAAAGAGTCACATAAGACTAGTTTTTTTCTTCTTTGTTTTGTTCTGCAAATTCTAGCCCAAGCTGACCTGAAATTCACTATGTAGGCTCAAACTGTCCTGGAACTCCCTGCAATTCTCCCACCTCTGCCTCCCAAGTGCTGGGATTAAAAGCCTAAATTGTTTTTTAGTATCATCTCTCTTCACGCTGTTAACATCAATAAAACCATTTTTAGATAATATATAAGCAAATCTATAATACTTGTCAATCAAGAACAGATCATTACTAAATCATTATCAAAAGACCCAAAAGGGTGTGTTGGCACACCTTTAGTCCCAGGACTTGGGAGGAAGAGGTAGGATGATCACAGTGAGGCCACCCAGAGACTACAGAGTAAGTTCCAGGTAAGCCTGGGCTACAGCAAGATCCTACTTCAAAAAAATAATAAATCTAAGATGGGCGTGGTGGCACACGCCTTAAATTCCAGCACTTGGGTGGCAGAGGTAGGAGGATCACAGTGAGTTCAAGGCCAGCCTGAGACTACATACCTCAAAAAAATAATAATAATAATAATAGTAAATCTCATCCAGCATTCAGACAGCCAAGAAGGACATCTTAAAGACTTTTGTGCTTATAAATAATGATATGATGGGCTGGGGCTCAATGTTTAAGGCACTTGCCTCCAATACCTAAGAGCCAGAGTTCTATTCCCAGAACCCAAGCAAAGCCAAATGCAGAGTGGTGCGAGTCTGTTTGCAGAGGCTAGAGGCCCTGGCACACCCATTCTGTCGGTCTGTCTCTCTCGATCTCTCTTTGCTTACAAATAAGTTTTAAAAAGAAAAGACCATATTACAATGTTGTCTGGCTAAGTAGATACATTATCCTCACCGAACTGTTCTCCATATGTTTATGTTTATACCCATTTATTAATGCTACTCTCACTTTTGGCTAGAGAAGCTTCTTTTGTTCAAATAGCAGTGACCACTAGGAAGAGTCAACTCATCAAAGTGCTGAGAAGTGGCAGTGGGAGATTGGGGAAATAGCTCAGTGATAGACAGCCTGTGTTCAATTCCCCAGCGGCCATGTGGAGCCAGATGCACAAAGTGGCACATGCATCTTAAGTTCCTCTACAGTGGAGCACGATTCTGCCATGCTCAAGCTCACCTGTTTCTATCTCTTTGCTTAGAAGAAACTATTTTTTAAAAAAACATAGGAATCATCACCATGAGTTCAAAGCCACCATAAAACTAGAGTTAAGTTCCAGGTCAGCCTGAGCTAGGCTGAGACACTACCTTGAGGGGGTAATGCTAATCTCCCAAATTCTGTCCAATGAAGAATTCTGTCCACAGTGAAGAATTCTTTTTTAAAAGAGTGTTGGCTTGAGAGAGGGCTCAGCTGTTAAGGAACTTGCTTGCAAGCCCTGACAGCCTGGGTTCAATTCCCTAATACCCACCAACATAAAGCCAAACGCAGAAAATGTCACATGCATTTGGAGTTTGCAGCAATGTGCTTGCCTCTCTCTTTCCCTCTTCCTCTCTCCTTGCAAATAATATAAAAATCAAAAAGGACAAATGATGACCATCCAGTTCATTCTAGTGGGTAAAACTTGCATCAAAAAGATCTCTAAGGGGCTAGAGAGATGGCTTAGCGGTTAAGGCACTTGCCTCCAGTGCCTAAGACCCTAGGTTCAATTCCCCAGTACCCACATATGCCAGACCCACAAGGTGGTGGCCCTGGTGCGCGCGCTCTCTCTCTCTCTCTCTCTCTCTCTCTCTCTCTTTGAAAATGAATAAATAAAAAATATTAAAAAAAAAAAAAGATCTCTAAGAACCAAAATGTAAAGCATCCTATTCATCAGGTATTTTCCTCAGATAAGGATTTGAATCGGAACACAAAAACTTACACATGTGGGGCTGGAGAGATGGCTTAGTAGTTAAAGGCATTTGCCTGAAAACTGGAAGGACCCAAGTTTGATTCCCCAGTACCCACACAGAGCCACTTTGTTTGTAGTGGCTGGAGGTCCTGGTGTGCCTAGTCTCTCTGTCTGCCTGCCTCTCTCTCTCTCTCTCAAATAAATATATTTTTTAAAAACAGACATGAAAAGATTTAGGATAATAAATTAGGATAAGAAGGCTATGGGGGGGGGAGCTCAGTTGGGTTAAAGGCATTTGCTTGCAAAGTCTACAAAAATCCCAGTATAATTCCTCAGTCACCCACCCACATAAAGCTGGATGGGCATTCACTTGTAGTGACAAGAGATCTCTATGTGAGGGAAACACAAATTAAGAAAACAACTGTTTCTGTATTAGTTAAAATACATAAGCCATTATCTGAAGACTATAAATGAGAACTGGAGAGATGGATCAATAGTTAAGGTGCTTGCCTGCAAAGCCTAATAACATGGGTTCATGGAGTTTGTTTTCGGTGGCTAGAGGCCCTAGTGGGCCCATTCTCTCACTAGTTATTCATTCGTTCATTCATTCATTCATTTGCTTGGAGGCAAAGTGAGATAGAAGACAGTGAGAGAATGGGTGCACCAGGGTCCAGTCACTGCAAACTCCAGATGCTTGCACCAGTGCATCTGGCTTTATTTGGGTAAGGGTAACTGGGGAATCGAACCAGGATCCTTACTTTGCAGGCAAGTACCTTAATCACTGAACCATCTCTCCAACCCCTAAAATAATTTTTTAAAAGACTGTAAATGAGCACACTATAGCAATACAATTCTATATTGTGTTTGCTGAGCCATGACACCTTTTCAGATTAAAACATCTCAAGTCTATTTACTGGCACTCAAAATCCTGTTAATCATGGGCTATATACTATCATAGTCTACTGATACTTCCTTACTGTATATACAGCTTCTTGAAATCATCTCCAAGTTCTGATGAGAATTTACAATAACTAGTATAGTATAGCAAGAATTAAAGAGCCTACAAAGTCAATTTAATCATTTCAAACAGTGAGTCTGGTATCTAAACTGTCTTATAAGGCTTTACTGTAATATGGTTCTTTCTCTTCTCCAACTTGCTGCTTTAAAAAAAAGAACTACTTAAGCCTGGCATGGCCTTTAATCCCAGCACTTGGGAAGCCAAGGTAGAGGGACTACTGTGAGTTGAGAACATCCTGAGACTACAGAGTGAATTCCATCCAAGTCAACCTGGGCTAGAGCAAGACCCTACCTCAAAAAAAAAACAAAAAACTACTTGTAGAGTGTGGTGGCATATACCTTTAATCACAGCACTTAGGAGGTAGAGGTAGAAGGAAGGCAATGAGTTCTAGTGAATTCTTACCTCCAAAAACAAACAAACAGGAGCTGAAGAGATGGCTCATCAGTTAAGGCACTTGCCTCCAGTGCCTAAGGCCCTGGGTTCAATTCCCTAGTACCCACATAAGCCAGACCCACAAGGTGGTGGCCTTGGTGCGCACTCGCTCTCTCTCTCTCTCTCTCTCTGCTTAAAAATGAATAATTTTTTTAAAAAATCCTGTATTGCAACCTGCAAAATGTTCTTTTAGTTAAAATTAAACAGATGATTTCAAAGGTCCTAATTTCACCTGAACTGCTGTAACTAAAATCTGACAAAGGTGTCAGGTTGGGTCCTTAGAGAGCTATATAGCCTCTGATATAGTAAGCACATTCGTAAGGAGAAAAAAAGTCAGCATTCTTTTCTAATGTTGTCTCCATACTCAACTATTATACTTTTCAGTAGAGGAGTTCAAACAACACAGAATTGCAAAGTATACTAGTTTTCTTTTCCTTCTTAAGATCTACTTTAAAAATGTGATACAGATTAAACAGTCCACATCTGAAAATCAGAAAGTCCAACAACATACACAGAAAGGTTCCAATTTTGTTAACACCATAGGAATTTGAGGTTAGGGATGCTCAAACATTAAAAGACTATATAAATATCTCCCCCCACACACACCAAAAAAAGGATGGAGATGGCTCAGCAGTTAAAGGTGTCCAGCAGCCTGGGTTTGACTCCCCAGTACTCCCAGATGCACTAAGTGGAACATACATCTGGAATTCATTTACAGGAGCAAGAGGCCCAGGCACACCCATTCATTCTCATTCTGCCTCCCCTTGCAAATTAATAAATAAAAGATTTTTAAAAAGAAAAGGCCAAGCCGGGCATGGTGGTGCACGCCTTTAATCCCAGCACTCAGGAGGCAGAGGTAGGAGGGTTGCCAGTGAGTTCAAGGCCAGCCTGAGACTACATAGTGAATTCCAGGTCAGCCTGGACTAGAGCAAGACCCTACCCTCAAAACACAAGAAAGAAAGAAAGAAAGACAGAAAGACAGAAAGACAGACAGACAGAAAGACAGACAGACAGAAAGACAGAAAGACAGAAAGACAGAAAGACAGAAAGACAGAAAGACAGAAAGACAGAAAGACAGAAAGACAGAAAGACAGAAAGACAGAAAGACAGAAAGAAAGAAAGAAAGAAAGAAAGAAAGAAAAGGCCAGGCATGGTGGCACAAACCTTTAATCCCAACTCTCAGGAGGCAAAAGTAGGTGGATCACCATGTGTTTGTGGCCACCCCAAGACTATTTAGTGAATTCCAGGTCAGCTGGGGCTAGAACAAGACCCTATCCTCAAAACACAAAAAACAAAAAAAAGAAAGAAAGAAATCTTAAGTACTTCTAATCCTAAGTATCCTATATATCTGATGATCATGAAGAAAAATTTCAGAAGAAATAAAAACCAAAGATTTTAAGTTTGTTTACAATTACCCACAAAATAGATAAGCCAAGTTAAGTCAAATTTAACAAACATCTGCCACATTGAATCATCTACAGAAATGATACATTAAACCTTATTTTATGGAAAAAAAAATTTGGGGGGAGGCAGGTTGGTTTCAAATACACAGCAGCCCGGCTTCAGCCTCTAAGTGCAAGGACGACAGAGAAGAGCCACCCACACCCAACACTAATTCCAGATTCACAGAACTTAATAAAACTGATTTTATATATATTGACTTTTTCAAAAGTAACTAGATCCTCACTTAACCTGTCATGTTTAAATCAAATATGGCCACTCTTAACAAAATCCTCTTTCATTATCTGGAAATTTTATTACCAGTGTCTTTTTTTAATATTTTATTTATTCATTTTTCAAGCAGAGAGAGTGAGGGAGAGAGAGCGAGCACGTACCAGGACCACCACCTTGTGGGTCTGGATTATGTGGGTACTGGAGAATTGAACCGGGGGCCTCAGGCACTGGAGCCAAGTAACTTAACTGCTGAGCCATCTCTCCAGCCCTACCAGTCTTTTTGTGAATTACTTAAGAAAAACAAAATGGACCAGGTATAGCCAAATCTACCATGAACCTTTCACATTCCTAAAGATTAAAACAAAAAAATGTCAGGCCAGATGTTTCACAAAACAAGAAATTCTACTATACTATCTTACAGTTCCTAAAGCTTTGCAAATCAATTATCTTGACAAAGAACCTACTAAATAATTAGGAAACTTAAAGGAACACTGCCTCATCAGTACTTCAAAAAGTGTTTGGTCAACTCCTAAATCATAATGAGAAAAACTTAACACTAAGGAATGTAAACATGAGAGAGAAAACTTACCAGTTTAACAGCCTCTTGTGCTGCTTCTTTTGTACAAAAAGTAACAAACGCATAACCTCTATTGAGACCAGTAAGTGGATCCATCATTAGACGAAGATCCCAGATAGGTCCGGCTTTTTCAAATAATGGAACAAGCTCATCCTCAAATAGATCCCTAGGGATCTTCCCCACAAATATCTGAAAGTTGAATATAAAGTAAAAATCATGGAGAATTCTTTTAGGAACCAATGACTGAACTTTACAAAAGGTACAAATTTATAGTTTCTTTACCTCAGTGCCAACAGAAGGCTGCTGACCTGAATAAACGGAATCTGGAGGTGGTCCCCCATACTTCCTCTGTCCAGTGGTCACATCAAGTGTGTAGCCTGTTCTTTCCAAGAGTGCCTTGAAAAGTTCAAATGTTATTAATAAATTTCATTCACAAGACCACACCAGTTAGCAGTCAATCTTGTCCATCATATTCCCATTTTTATTTAATCTATTTATTTGCAAGCAGAGATAAAGAATGGGCAAGACTTAATGGTTAAGGTACTTGCCTGCAAAGCAGGACTACGCGAGTTCAGTTCCCCAATGCCCTTGTAAAGCCAAATGCACAAGGTGGCACATGTGTCCTGACTTCGTTTGCATTGGCTGGAGGCCCTGGTGCATCCATTCTCATTCCCCCTTCCCTCCCCTCCTCTCTCAAATATATTACATACTTAAAAAAAAAAAAAAAAACAGGATGGGCACACCAGTGCCACTATGCATCTGGCTTTAGGTGAATACTAAGGAATTAAACTAGAGATGTTAAGACTTTGCAGGCAAACACCTTAACCACTGAGCCATCTCTCCAACCCCCATTCCCATTATTTTAACATTCTACCACACAAATTTCTGGGATTTTTTTAAGGATTTCTTCCTTTTTTTAAATATTTTATTTATTCAATTTTAAGCAGAGAAATACACACACACACACACACACACACACACAAAGCAAGAGCACCAGGGCCACCACCTTGTTGGTCTGGCATATATGGGTACTGGGGAATTGAACCAGGGGCCTTAGGTACTGGAGGCAAGTGCCTTAACCACTGAACCACCTCTCCAGCCCTCTGGGATCTTTTAGAACTTCCCCCTTAACAAGTGTGCTTGTTACATTCCTTATTGTCAAAATTTGGAAATCCTGGGCTGGAGAGATTGCTCAGTGGTTAGGCACTTGCCTGTAAAGCCTAACAACCCACCCATGTTTGATTCCCCAGTACCCATGTAAAACCAGACGCACAAAATGGCACATGCATCTGGAATTCTTCTGCAGCACCTGGAGGCCCTGGCGCACCCTCATTCTGTCTCTCCTCTCTCTGCTTGTAAATAACAAAAAAATCATTAAAAAAAAAAAAAGTTGGGAGCCAAGCTTGGTGGTGACTGCCTTTACTCAGAACTTAGAAGGCAGAGGTAGAAGGATCTCTGTGAGTTTGAACTACATAGTGAATTCCAGATCATCCTGAGCTACAGTGAGACCCTACCTTGGGGGGGGGGGAGAGAAGCTGGGAATCCTGTGCAAATTATTTTCTAGTCTCTAAGCAGTAAAAATTAAAATCCATCCATCATCCACTTTCAAAATAAACTCTACTATGTACTCTGTTAATAAAGACCTCCCTCATAGCAAGGGCTCACCTACCTCTCTGTTTATCTCCTAACTCTGGATTTCTTGCCCAAAATTCCCTTTAACCCACTCCTAGGCTCACAATGCCATTCTGGGCATTTTGCCAACCTCTGAAGATATTATACCTCTAGAAACTTGGGAACTCCAAGAAAACCCTCCATTATTTGACATATAAAAGTGTTGTCCACAACAGGCTCATTCAGGAAAAGTGACTGAAATTTTTATAAAACTTCAACATGCAACATTAATTTCTACAGTTTTTAATCTCCCTGGAAGTCAACTGTTAAATAAAATACAACTCATTTTACTAAATTAGGAGTTTCTCTTCATCCCTGTTTTAAGAGAAAATATTACAAGTCGGCTAAAGAGATGGCTTAGCAGTTAAGGCGTTTGCCTGCAATGTGGAAAGACCAGACTTCAATTCCCCAGTGCCCATATAAAGCCAGATGCACAAGAGGGCGCATGCATCTGGAGTTCATGTGCAGTGGGTGGAGGCCCTGGCACACCCAGTCTCTCTCCTTCCCTCTCTCTCTAATAAATAAGTAAAATATTAAAAAAGAAAATATTAGAAGTAACCCATTTAGCTGAAACCACCCAAAATTAGTTCCCTTCTTATCTCAACTACAAAACACAAAAGTTGTCTAACAACAAAACCACTGTGTTAGCTGGCAAATTCAAAATAAAATGGCTTAATATTACCCATATGAGCCGGGAGCGGTGGTGTACGCCTTTAATCCCAGCACTCAGGAGGCAGAGGTAGGAGGATCACCATGAGTTCAAGGCCACCCTGAGACTACATAGTGAATTCCAGGTCAGCTTGGGCTAGAGTGAGACCCTACCTCAAAAAACCAAAGTATAGACAGACAGACAGACAGATACAAATGACAAAAGTTATCAAAATGTTGCTAAATGACTTGAGGTCACCTCAATCCTCAAAATTTAACCTCTTCTACTCAAATAACATTAAATATAAATTGTGGGACTGTGGATGAAGCTCAATGTAATGCTTGCCTAGCATTATTTATCATGCTAGATTCTATCCCTAGAGAAAAAGGAGTTGACTTACTGAAATATAATTCATGCCAGGTGTGGTGGCACACACCTTTAATCCCAGCACTTGGGAGACAGAGGTAGGAGCAATATGAGTCAGAGGCCACCCTGAGACTACACAGTGAATTTCAATTCCAGATCATTCTGGGCTAGAGCGAGACCCTACCTCGAAAAATCAAAAAAGAAATTATAATTCACTTAAAAGTACCTTTAGTCTTATACTATGTAAAAGTCTCACAAAAAAGCTACATATTCTAAGTAAATCTTTTTCCCTATTGCACAGTGGGTAACAAAAATTTTAAAAACTCAAATCTATGACTATCAACCGGCTCTTCTTTCCTTTTTCTCATATGTAACTCCTATGCCAATGAGAGGTAAGCCTTTTTACCTTAATCTTTGTACGTTCCAAATAACACTTATTTTCAACCTAGGAAAGCAAAGGGGAAATCTACTTATTACCTGTCAACATGTCTCTATGTCTGCCACATTAAAGTTTTTAAGCCACCTCCTTCCAAAGGCAAAACTGAAAGTCACCAACTTTTTTTCACAAAATTTTAATTCTTTTTTGTTGTTTTTGTTTTTTGTTTTTCGAGGTAGGGTCTCACTCTAGTCCAAGCTGACCTGGAATTCACTCTGTAGTCTCAGGGTGGCCTTGAACTCATGGTGATCCTCCTACCTCTGCCTCCGGAGTGCTGGGATTAAAGGTGTGCGCCACCACGCCTGGCTTAATAAATTCTTAAAACTCCTCCAATAAAATTTTAATCACAACTGGCACAATTGTATATTGTGTAAACCCAATTTTTTTTTTTAGAAAAAAACTATACTTAATAGTTCAAACTCAATTCACTCAAGAGTTAACCTGTGAAAATTCATGGTTGCTGTTAACAGCTAACTATCTCAATCTCTTCCATGTTCTAGGCTCCTCTTTCAATACCATTAAACCAAACGCACACATACCTCAACATCTATGCCCTTTTTAGTAACTGGTTTTCTTAAACCATAACCCTTGGCTCACAAGCAGTGGTACATTACTAAAGAGCACCAACTTAACTAAAATGAAGCATACTTTCTATAAACTTTTTTTTTTAATATTTTATTTATTCATTTTCAAGCAGAGAGAGAAAGAGAGAGAGAGAGAGAGAGAGAGAGAGAGAATGCACCAGGGCCACCACCATGTGGGTCTGGCTTACGTGGGACCTGGGGAATTGAACCCAGGGCCTTAGGCACCAGAGGCAAGTGCCTTAACCGCTGAGCCATCTCTCCAGCCCTCTATAAACTTTTAAACTAACACAAAGATCAAAACCTCGTTCAAGATCCAGGCATAGCTGGGCGTGGTGGCGCACGCCTTTAATCCCAGCACTAGGGAGGCAGAGGTAGAAGGATCACCGTGAATTCAAGGCCACCCTGAGACTACATAGTGAATTCCAGGTCAGCCTGGGCTAGAGTGAGACCCTACCTTGAAAAACAAACATACAAACAAAAAAAAAGAGCCAGGCATGGTCTGGAGAGATGGCTCAGCAGTTGAGGCACTTGCCTCCAGTGCCTAAGGCCCTGGGTTCAATTCCCCAGTACCCACATAAGCCAGATCCACAAGGTGGTGGCCCTGGTGTTCCCTAGCTTGACTCACGCTCGTTCGCTCTCTCTCTCTCTCTCTGCT
>PVHP010006500.1:37058-50639 GCA_004024765.1 Zapus hudsonius | reverse complement strand
GTGTTGCTTACTATCAATTAGCAGCAACCCGTATCAATTTCCCACGTTGAGAAGCTCACTGGTGATGATAGATAACCCTAGCTTCCTGATCACAGTTGATTGGCACTGGACGTAAACTGGGTCAGTTAGTTACTTCCTGGCAACTTGGTATGAGGCACTGAGAGCCATTGTGAGCCTGTGTGATCAGCAGTGTGGGTATCCTCCATACTCAACCCAGATGCACAAAAACCCAGTCAAGGTAATGAAATGAATGAATCAGACATTCAAGAAACATGGGGTAGCGATGTATAAAAAGTACAAGTGCTTTTTGTAAGGAATGGGGTCTGAGAAATGTCCCTGCTTCTCCTTTATAAATTCTTTTCCTGTTTAAACTTGGTTAATCCTGTTGCATTCCTAATACCCCCTACAGGCAGGCTTAAAGACTGGTCCCTTTCGAAGTTAGATGTGAAGCTGTCAGGGAAGTATAAAAGGGAAGAGGTCCAGGTACAGCCAAACCACAGTTATTAACAATTACTTCCATTTGATTCTTCCCTGGCAGTAGCTTCCTATTCTGCATTCACCTACTGCCAGGATGAGTGAGCCTGGGGAAGCAGCTGGCCTCCATTTCGATCCACAGCCTTTGGGGGATTTGGCTGGAAATGGATGGGGATGAGTGCCCCAGGCTAGGCTGAAAGCTAAACTGGACTCCAGCTCACCTTAATTTCACTCCTGTGGATACCTGCATGGGGCCTGAGTCTTTCTGCAGATGTGTGCATTGGAAGACAGCCCTCTGGCATTGTTAGGGATGGAGGAACAGAATTGAAGCTGCTTATCTCCAATGCAGTCTTTCTCTGACCCATAATTGTGCTGCCCTAGGCTAGTTTCCTGCTTCTCTCAATACATCAAGAGTCTTACTTTTCTTAAGGATTCTTATATGAGGTTCCCCCCCCCCCAAATTCCTTTTTTTCTCTTGTGGCTTTTCTAAAGAAAACCTAGCAGTCTGGGCTAATTAACCATTTTGGCTGGATTCTGAATTTCATTAGATTATTTTTTAATAAATATTATGTACTCAAGAAAGTCGAGCAAATCACTAATAGAAAAACTGGCTATATATTCTGTGAAAAAATACTTTATTTTCCCGATGTTGTGTGCCTGCCAAAGCACATAATAATTGAACTTATTGTTACTGTAATTGGTTAAATTTTATCACAAGCAGGTCCATTGCTATGGTTGGATTTTATTCAAAACTAAGCACTTGCAGAATAATAAAATAATACGAGTATATCTCAGAATTATTACATGTAACGGGTTTATTGAAGAATCTCTTATACCTGGGAGTATAAACAATGTTTTTGTTTTTATTGTATTATTATTCAAATCATTGCTTTCAGTAATGAGTTCTTAAATTCTTCCTTATAAGCCTCTGAGCAATATCATGGGGTGATTCTACAACTTTCCATTTGTGTTTCCTGAAATTCAAAGAAGTTCTAATGAGAAATGTACAATCTTTCTATCTACTTGAAGGGTTCTTAAGATATGGCCCTCAGACTATTTTGAGCCTGGAATAATGTGAAATTAGTGTTATAGAAATTCCCTGTGACAAAGAGACAAAGCTGTGACAGCAAGAGGAGAGTGGAGTTTTATCTATTATTATTATTATTATTATTATTATTATTATTATTATTACGAATTTAGGTATTTACGATGGTGGGTGAAGCATAAATAAGGCATTGGCCCTGAAGCACAGTTGTCAGGGATTTTTATAGTTGAGTAGAGAGATGTGTAGTGACAGGAGCCAGGGAAGTACAGATAAACCTCTATCTGTTCTTACCTCCTCCCCTAGCTTCCTTTGTTGACCAAGGCTTGCAGAATTCACAGCCCAAATGGTGGGGCCAGTTAACAAGAGCAAGTTAAGTCACAAGATGTATTTGGTTTACAATGGTTTCTGGGAAGTATGGATAACCCCCCATAGACATAAACAAAAGGCTGGCAGAAAGCTTTTAGCTTGTCCAAAACTTGTGTTCACAGACCTCACAGTTCTTCCAAATTTAAATTTTAGCAATATCCCAATCTTTCCTTATATTCCCCCTTTTCTCTAAGTATAAATCTTTATATCTTTCTCTATTTCTAGTAAAACCTCCTAGTATTCCTGGCAAACTACTTGGAGTCTTACTGCTTCCAAACATTAATAAATGTTTGACTTGTATAGAAATAACATTCTTCTCCTAAAACACATAGTCCCCCTTTCCTCTTGATGCTAGTAAGTCTAAGCTTCCACAGTTCTGCAATACCAGTGCTGTCAAAGCCTCTACCTGATTCTGTGAAGCTACAATATTCTGTCATATAAGGCTCAGATCTTCCTTAATCTGGGTAGACAACTGGCAAAATAAATAGCCAAACAGAAGGACCAATGCCGGTCTCTGACCTTTAGAACATAAACAGGACTCATTCTGTTATCAAATGCAGATCATTCAACCAGACATTGCAAACACCAATAGGACTGGTGACAGGTTATCCCAGGTATCTAAGGTCAAAATCTTCAGGCTTCTGTCATGAGTAGTCGAGTCAGGCTAGAGCAGGTCTGAGGTCTCCTCCTCAGGGGCAGGTATCCTCCAGGGCTTGACTTCTAGGTTCCCGGTGATGTGTTGGCTATTACAACTGGATGAGGATGCTGTCTTCTTGACTCTAGTATAAGTACAGGCCCAATTCCCTAGGTGTATGTGAGTCCCTTGTGTTACAGATTTAAAGGAACCCCATCAATGGCAGAAGAATCTGGCCTACTCTGTAAATCTAATTAAAGAGACATTGTTAAATAATTAGTATCAACAAAACTAACAAGTTTGAACAGTCAGAGCTCCAAATTGTCTTAATGCTGGACTCCAGATTTGTCTCTTATATATCTCTTTCTTGGTAGGGCTTTATCTATTTAAGACTTAAGGCTGGTTTCATGGAGCCATGCATTTACATCTTTGGCCCTCATAAACACATGACCCTTTTATAAATTCTATTTTGCCTAACTACTTAAAGGCATGGAGTAAACATTTGCATTGTAATAAAGCATAGTGAAAAAAGATTGGACTAGTATAAATTAATAACTATCAGATAAGAATAGCTAATAAGGGCAGGCAACTTCTGAAATTAGATTAAAAGGCAAACAAACAAGGCTGACTAATCAGAGCTGGGCAGAAGCAGAAGAAAGCATGGGTTACTACTGTAAGGCAGTATCAGACAAGAGAGCCTAGTATTTGACTTCTTTGTTTACATCATAATATTCTCTTACTGGGTGTTTAAGACCAAGCAGGCAGCCAAAATTAACACTATATTGTATTTTCAGAGGCAATGGCTCTATAGGAGAGGCTCTTTGGGACCTGTGAGGAGCTCTATGATTCTCAACATTGTGTCATCTGTTAGGATAAGTCAAAATCATCTCTTGGGAAGCCTCGAGAACTGGTTTCCTCTGATGTGACTCTCCTGTTACAGATACACTGACTTGGAGTCTGTCTCTGGATCTTCATGTCCTGTCTGATCAGGATGACAGGTAACACCAGAGTCTAGGAGCTGAAGGTTTCCCATCATCTCCTGTGGACTTTGACCTAGGAGCAGGAACACAAATATTGATTATGCTTGACTCTGAAGTTGCCAATTGGCTTTGGCCTTTACCTGTGGTTATTAATCATTCAGAGAGACTATGCCCATCTGATTAGCAAAATGTAGTTTAAAAAATATAGAGCATATCTAGTTAGCAAAGTAGAACTGGTTACAGAATAACACAAAGTCTTAAAATCATTCTCATCAACATTTGAGTTTAGTTGCCAGGTGACAGTTTAAGCCACTTCTGGAACATAGAAAGAAGACATAAGTATTTGTCAGCTGTAATTCCAGGCAGAACATGTTAGTATCCTTAAAACAGTATCTTATAAATAACTTTAAATTAATTGATTTGGCCAAGAAATTACATAATAGGAAAACTCAGTATAAAATCTTGGCATCTTTCTTTGAAAACATCTGTGGCCAGTCTGTGTACTTATGTAGGTACCAATCATCCTGAAGAAACTAGAGTTTGAATAATTTCTCTTCAATAAATTAACTTTGACTGAGACTTTTTGGTTACACATAATTTAAAATAAAACAAAACCCAGTCTTTGTTAAACTACACCAGCCTGATTCCATCATATATTACAGACATTTTGACAGGCATAAAGCAATTTTATAAGCAAGCACCTTAACTATTGGACCATCTTACAATTTAAGACAAAGTAATATTTCTGTTTGTTAGAATATATTAAGCTCATATGAATTATATCAACATGATTTGTACTTAGCAGGTTTTCTTAGAGCAGGGGAGTTTCCTCAGTTCTGCTAAAAACAAAATCATAATGACTAAATTATTTTATAAGACTTAGATGGTAACATCAGTGATAGACTCCTGGCAGAACCAGCATGAGCAAAACAGGAACCATCAAAAATTAGTTTTTTTTTCTCAATGATCTTTGAATATAATATAATAACAAAACAACAATCCCATAATAGCACAGAACACTTACATTACAAAAGATAGCATTGGACATGGCAAAGACAGATTGACCCAATACAAGATTCAAAACAAACAGGGCAACATCAAACTCTATCTCCAAGTCTGGTAATTCTATTAACAAGTCTCCTGGAGTTCCAATTTTGTCCCTCTAGTTTGGCTACTCACAGTTTGGGAAACTTCATTCAGTGTTGACAGTTATCCTTGGCAGCCATCCCATAGTCCTAGCATTTCACTGAGTCTCCACTGTAACCTATGGTTCATCCTCAAGTTTCCATTGGGCCTCCATGCAGGCGATCCAACATACCTGTTCACATTGCCCATGGCCAAACCACATTGTAAATCTTATGACCCTCTCTTCCTAAATTTGCTATACTCCATATAGCAAACAAGGAGGGCTACCAATTTGTTAATCCATGGGGGAACAAAGCCAACTCTGAAGAACAGGAAACCTTCTTCAGCATTCAGGACCCTTACTTCAAAGAGTCCACATTCTTCCTGCTGTCCCAATGCAGATCACCTGACCTAATCTCAATGGCTGTTATTTCTCAAACAATTGCAGCTGAACAGGCAGTAGTTTCAGCCCAGAGATTTCCTTTCTTTCTGTGCCATTTCCATCTGTTCATGCCAGTCCACTTCTACACAGCTTCTCAGGATGCATGGGGCAGACACAGCAAGTGTCTCATGCAAACTGCTTCTGGAAAAGTCCTCATAATTCCTATTTTAATGAGTCTGACTAAAACTTTTAAGATTCAGTTTATCTATTTTGTCTCCTTATATATCATATCTATATATCTTTAAACTTTCTGTTTATACTTACTGATATCATTATCCAAAATTTTTTACCTTAAAATCCATGTAACCATTCTGTAATAATATCTATCATCAAACATTTGACATCCAACATTAAAGTTTCACTTTCAGTTTATATTCTAATCAGCTTATCTCATTATAACTACCATCAAAGCTTTCATTAAAGACATTCTTCATTGGACAAACATATAACTTGTTAGTTCCTCCCTTTATATTATCACGTATATTTTCCTGCATTCCATTGAGAGCCTTCCTCAGTGGGTTTATTAATGTATCAGACACTCTCTGTCAGAGAGGCCAAATTCATAAAACTTTAAATATAATAACTGTCTGTCATTAAGAAGCTTCCTAAAATAACCTTTTGTAAAAAGAGTAAATTAAATTTGATTTAATATATCTATCCATAATATCTATCCATAGTATGCACATAAAATTTATTGTTTACTAATTTTGGAACCTCTTTTCCTTAAGTTCTCAGAATCACATGTTTTAAATATGAAAGCAGGTCAGAACATACTTCTGAATTCAAGTATAAATCTTTAGGTTTTTTTTTTTTCTTTCTTTCTTTCTTTTTCTTTCTTTCTTTTTTTTTTTTTTTTTTTTAGCAATTCCATAAAGCCATAGGGTGCTAAGACAAACTTCAAAATAGTTACAACAAATTTTTTATAAGATGTCCCCATCTGTCTCTAACAACTTGGGACTCACCCATTTTCATCCTGGGCTCAGTATCCTGATATTTCCCATGTTTGCAGTCTCACTGGTTCAGCAAAGCAGAGAAGCCAAGTAGGCACTGCCACCAGGAATGTCTCCAGGGGTGGGCTCTGGGCTTGTGAGCAAAGGGGCCCTGACATCCAGGAACAGAGGAGGGAGGGGTAGAGAGAATAAAGTAGCAGCCACACTGGCACCTGGAGGTACCCCAATAGGAATGGGATTCAACCCTCTTGGCTTCTAGTGCCCATCTGGGATCTGTCCCTAGTGTCTAACTTTCTTGATGGATTCCCAGACACTGAGAAGCACCGCAAAATACCATAAATTCCACAATGAAAGCTGCATTTTAGACGGTTTCCTCTTTTTAGGTCCAATTGCCAGTTAGTACAGGACAAGGGAGAATAAAACAAACTTTGAAATAAATACATTTCTTTCAGAGCCGAAAGCATGGAAGAATGAAGGCTGTAACTTCTGGCATTAGCATAGAGGCAGAAGAATTTTAATAAAAGACTTTGACATGGTCAGACATCTGTAGGGACCACCCCTCCCCTTGAGTGGGAGGTATCTAGCTAGAGCTACAACCTAGGGGCTGATTGGTCAAATATGAACCAATCAGCTGTCTCTCTGACTCAACTGGGGAGAACTTAAATTAACTTCCCTAGAGGAAGCCGGTCTCTTCCTCCACATGGCAATGGAGTAGTAGAGAGACTGATGAATATCCAGGATTAGGAAGGTAAGCCCTTCTCTACCCCAGCTAATGGCTGGGGTGGGGGCAGGCTCATGAACCTCTCCTTCTCATGATGGGAGCTCTCTATTATCTTTTCTTCTGCTGCTTATTTAGTTGAAGAACTTAAGATCTGTTAAACTCTCCACATGTTCTCCCCACACTGGTGGCTGGAGAACTCTGTAATTTCCCACTTGGTGACTGGGAGACTTCCCCATCCAAGTCCCTTTCTCATTAACCCATTCATTAGAATAAATATGTAATATGACTTAATTCTGTCCCTGCGTATAATTCTTTTGCATTGGAGGACACAAACTCTAGGGGGGGGGAATTTAACAGTAAAAAACAAATATAACTGTGCCAAGATTTCCCCATATCAAGACCCCCGTATGAAAATCTGATCTGGCCCAAGTATCTGATCTATATTAAGTTTAGAGGCCTTTACATAAACTTTAACCTTGATATATTTTCTCTGTTTAATCTTTTTTTTTTTATTGTGGAACTATTCTCCATTAAAACCTGGCCTAGCTAGCAACCTAGTGATCAGAATCACATCTGTCTCCTGAAGACCTGAATCACTTTGGTCTGGAAGGGGGCCTGCCACCTTGGAACAACTTCAAGGGCAATTACCCACAATGTGGGGGATCAGGCCCTTGTTGACACCTTATCCAGTTTTCCCTGAGGATCCTACCTAGTTCAGATGGCTTCTCCAGACTCCCGTTTCTCTCTCTGCTGATCAGTCTCCCCCTTTCTTTCTGCCTGTTGCAAAGGAGTGCCCAGAATCATGTCGGGCATGCACACTTCTCGGTTTCCAAGGGCCTCAGTGGGCTGCAGGGCCTGGGAGTAGTGGTACCTTTTACCCAACAAATGGGGTGCTGCTGTTCAATCTTGCTGGTGCCTAAAAATGTTGCATAAATTCCCCATGACAGAGACAAAGCAGTGACAGCAAGAGGAGATTGGAGTTTCATTTATTATTATTATTATTATTATTATGAATTTAGGATGGTGGGTGAAGCATACATAAGGCATTGGCCTTGAAGCCCAGTTGTCAGGGGTTTTTATAGTTAAGTACAGAGATGTGTAGTGACAGGAGCCAGGGAAGTACAGATAAACCTCTATCTGTTCTTACCTCCTCCCCTAGCTTCCATTGTTGACCAAGGCTTGCAGAATTCACAGCCCAAATGGTGGGGCCAGTTAACAAAAGCAAGTTAAGTCACAAGATGCATTTGGTTTACAATGGTTTCTGGGAAGTATTGATAAAGCCCCAAAGACATAAACAAAAGGCTGGCAGAAAGATTTTAGCTTGTCCAAAACTTGTGTTCACAGACCTCACAGTTCTTCTAAATTCGATATTTAGCAATATCCCAATTTGTCCTTACATTAGAGACAAATTAAGTACTGATAATGAATTAGAATGTTTTAGAATTTGAATTTATTTAATATGGAAGCCCATCCCCAAAAGACTTTCTGGTCTTTTCTTTATTCATTTTCAAGGAGAGAGAGAGAGAGAGAGAGAGAGAGAGAGAGAGAGAGAGAGAGAGAGAGAGAGAGAGAGAGAGAGAGAGAGAGAGAGAGAGAGAGAGAGAACGTACCAGGGCCACCACCTTGTGGGTCTGGCTTATGTATGTACTGGGGAATTGAACCCAGGGCCTTAGGCAATGGAGGCAAGTGTCATTTTCTGGTTTTTCTGAGGATCTCCTCTCCCTCTTAGGATCCCTCCCCATCTCAGGATCCCTCTCCTTCTCAGGATCCCTCTTCATCTGCATCATACAACACAGCCCTTTTAGAATGTTTTCTACCTCTTTCAGGATTTTCTTGGTGGCCCTTTCAAATATCTACACGTGGAGACCACCTTCTTGTCACACTACCTTACATAAGCCTCCTTGACAAGCCTTACTGGGTCCATGTGCTGCACAATGCTCATACTATTAGAGAGTGGCCATATGAGAGGTAAAGTGGATGCAGGTACAAGGAAGCCCTAAGAATTCTGGCAATATGTTACTTTTGAGAGGTATCTATGAAAGGCAGTCTATAAGGAACTACGACTACCTCCTACCCAGCCCCTGGGTCTGTCAGGACAAGACTTGTCTATAGAAGCTTTACTTAAGAAAAACAGCAACTCAAAAATATTAACTGTTAATTACAGCCTTGCACACATAGGAGGCTTTTCCCATTACTTGAATCCAACAAAGTTACTTAGTATGTAACTTTGCAAAATTGGCCCAATTTTCTACCCTTTTGTAACTCATGCCCTTTTCACTCAAATCTGTCAATCAAGAGTTACATCTCCTTTCGTATAATCTGACTGGTCTTGTGACTTCCTTTGGCCAATAGAATATGGTTAAAGTGGCATTGGGCCAGACCAAATAGAATTCTTAAAAAGCCTGTGGACTTACTGGCCATGGAATAAGCCCAGCCTGCCAGTGGATGAGACATCAGTCAGAGGAGAGCCGAGGAAATAAACCCAGCCTCCCTGAGGATGAGAGATCAGGCCAAGGAAAGCTGAGACTGTTTGGTTGGCAATCAGGAATCTCCAGAGCCCAGCTGGCAAGTGGCTCAGAGAAAAATGGAGAAGCTCAACTTCTTAAATCCAGAAGAACTTCCCAGCTGCCCCTTGTGAAATTAGTGACCTTCTTAGTCTTAAGGAATGATTTGGGGTGGTGTCCCCTGCAGTTAATGTCTAGCCAGTGTTAATCCAGATTCCTTTGTACCTGGAAGGCTGAATTTTAATTTACAGCATCTTTTTCATCTGACATCTCTTATAGAAGATAGTTCTAATTTCTCAGGTAGGATGTCATCTCATCCACACTTCAAGCCCCATTTGGATTTATCCCTGCATAGTGGGTATAGTTCCTTTCTTACTTGTACTAGAATGGGTAGTGTTCCACTCCCCTTGTTTTCTCTGATGCAACTGCATGGAAACCCAGTGTGTATTAGAATGCTGTCCAGGCCTGGACAGTCATTTTCCGTATAGTGAGGAGTGCCTGAAGAAGTAAGCACCAGGTCCAAGAAGGGTCACTTAGAGTATTTATATAAGATATATACACGGAGGAAAAGAATTTGGTTTTCCTATTCCATTGAGAGCTGTAAATAGTGCTGCTGTATGGTTCTGGAGTCCAGGGAGGGATTATATTTCCATAGAGACCCCAGGCCCAGGGACCCCCAACTTTGGATCTTTGTTCAAGTTATCAAAGAATTAAACATGAACTCAGAATAGGGTAAATTATATTTACTTATTTTAGGTAGAGTTGGGATCTAGAAGGAAGGCACAGAAAATCTCCCTCACATAGTGAAATGTCTGGAGACACACACACACACACACACACACACACACACGAGAGAGACAGAGAGACGAGAGAGACGAGAGAGACGAGAGAGAGAGAGACTTACCAAGAGGAACCAAGAGGTAAAACAGAGTCAAGGACCAAGAGGCTTACACATGCATGTGGGGCCCCTTTATATTGATGAGACATCCAATCAGGATGACCCTCACACTCAGTTGTGTAATGGAGAGACCTGATTGGCTGGTAAGCACAAAGGGCTGTTTCAGGAAGGGCCATCCTACAGGTGTGCTAAGCTGAGGAAGGCAGAAAGTGATGCTGAGGAGTTGTTGCTTTCAGACATCTTGAATGAAGCTGGATCCCATGCAGGTTCTAGTCCTGCCAGAGCAGGTAAAGTGACATCTGTGTTTCGGTGGATGGGCCAGTTTCTAGCTGACTGCCCATCAGAAAATGGTTACCTTGTTCCTAACCTGTATCAGTATCACATGGCAAGAGGAGAGGGGCTTAGAAGGGAGAGAAAGTGACTGCAGCTGTGCCAGGGCCACAAACAGAAAGAAGAGATGAGCAGAGCCAAGGAAAGGTGAAGTAAGAGCTCTACAATCATCATACCCTCCACATGGCCTACTTAACCACTTCTTTCTTTTTTCCTTAAACTCAAGTTCAATTGAAGTGGTTTTGTTGGAGGTGGGCTTTTGGGGGTTATAAGCCAGCTTCCCCTTGCCAGTGTTTGGCACACCAAACTGCCGCTATTTGAAGTGCTGTGGCAGAGGTGATGTCCACCCCTCTGCTCATGCCATCATTTTCCCTGCCAGGATGGAGTCTCCCCTCGAGCCCATAAACCTAATAAACCCATTCCTCCACAAGCCGCTTTTGCTTGGGTTCTTTCTGTGCAGCAACTAGAAAACTGACCACAACAGTGTCCATTCATGATTGATTTGCCATGTTGCTTCGGCCCTGTGGTGAAACAGCACATGGTGTTGGGAGCATATAGAGAAGCTAACACCATTCACCACATGGCCCAGGAATGAAAAAGATCAGGAACGAGCTGGTGTCCTACTATCCCTTCAAATGCATTCCTCTCATGACTTCCACTAGGCTCCACTTCCTAAAGGCTCCAGGACTTCCCCCTAGTACCACAATGACTACAACCCTTCACCACCTGGGCCTTTGAGGTTCACCTAAGATCTACATTACAGCAGTGTATAAATATGAAGCTCGGATACAATTTTGTGTTGGAAAACAATTGAGAACCTGAAAACTGAACTGATATTTTGACTTCTATTAACAACTTTTATCTCCCCTGTGTCAGCTGCAGTAGTTATGAGGCCAGAAAGTAGCCTCCCAATCCCCAGTCCTCCTATGTTTACTTGGAACCAGGGCAGGACTAATGACAAGGTTGTCCTCTGTCCTCCACATTTGAACACACACACATATGTGCATGTGTTCCTGTGTACCCGTGAACACACATGTATACACACAGGCATTGGGAAACAACCAGGAGAAAGAGGACTTCATGACTGTTTTTAAGAATTAGTGGTTACTTGGATTGTGAGCAAAGCTGTGCTCTCTTGAGTGGAAAGCTTCAAGCACAGAACTCCCCAATGGTAGCAAAATAGCCCTTTCTACAAGTTGCCCATCTGTGTGTGTTTGAGTTCGAGGGCACACACACACAAACACACACACACACACACACACACACACACACACACACACACACACACACTTACTTGAACATGCCAAGCATCCAGCTGAGAATTCATGACTCATGATCTGATGAAGTTGAGGAGAATATCTTCATCATAAGCTCATCTGTAATTTGATTTTTTTTTTCATTATTGAGACAGAATAGGGGAAAGCTAGGCAGGTTTCAGCCAGGGA
The DNA here is from genome assembly GCA_004024765.1 of Zapus hudsonius. Lineage (NCBI taxonomy): Eukaryota > Metazoa > Chordata > Mammalia > Rodentia > Dipodidae > Zapus > Zapus hudsonius. The sequence continues at coordinate 38,725 of PVHP010006500.1, read as the reverse complement.
TTGAGGATCCGAGGGAACTAGAAGATTCCAACCCACCTGCTCTTTCATCCTGGCACAAAATGAATACACCTAACTTGAACTAGAACTTGTGTCTGACTGACCCTGATCTACATTGTCCCTCCCCCCCTGCTATCCACACTGGAACATGCCTTAGATATGGACAGACTCTATGATCCATCTTCCTGATTTAGTGCCATATCAGATTTTCCCCACCTACCTCAATTAACCACTATAAAGGTGACAGGCTGACGTGCCTGCCCTTGTTCACTTGGTGTAGCCTAGACATCCCTCCTGTCAGTCTCTGCCCTCGTCTCCCTATTGTACCTGTCTTATGGTCCCTCAATTTCCCCTGTGCCCAGTCCTACTCTAGATCTGCCATGTGGGCACTCTTGGTTTTGCTAGCCTGAATTCCCCTCCTTTAAACTCTGTTTGACCACAGCTTCACTTCAATCTGGGTCCCCTTTCTAAACCTCCCTAGCCTTCCGCATGGTCCCCAGCTTCAGCCTGGCTTCACTGTCTTAGCCTCAGTTTCCCTAGCTTTCCAACAGGACCCCAGTTTCAGTCAGGCTTCACTCTCTAAGCCTCAGTTTGTCCCTAACTTCCACTTTTCTGAAATATGTTTTCCACATAAAAATGTTCTAGTCTTCCTTTCCAGGTCCCAATTTCCTTTAAATAAACTCCACAAGTTGTGATTTCTCCACAAATAAACTCAATAATTCATAATTTGTCCTTCTTGATTTTGTCTTTGGTATTCTTCATTAAAGATTAGGAAAGAACCCAAAACTTGTAGTTCAAATATCCAGGGGAAGCCCTGACCCCCCAAATTCCCATATCATTATGGGACCCCAAAACTTCCGTTTCATATGTGTGTGCTAGCATTGTGGATGTAGGTGCACTGCAATGTCCTTTTGTGATGTTATATTGATATTCTGGTATAGTTTAACTGAGAATCTGAAATTTTATAATTTATTTATTTATTTATTGGTGAAATGCCTTGGAGGATTCTGAGCTGAGAAATGGCTTATCTATAGGGAAAATTGGCAAGGTGTGGCATATTAACACCAGCATGAGATGTGCCATGGTCAGCCTCAGGCTATTGGGTGAACCAAACCAGATAGTTTATGGGGGGAGAGGATATATTGATGCTACAGATCCAGGGAAAGTTCCACAGTGGCAAAAGAGGCTGGCCCCCTTTCACATGTCTAAGCAGAGAGAGAGAGAGAGAGAGAGAGAGAGAGAGAGAGAGAGAGAGAGAGAGAGAGAGAGAGAGCAGCAAAACAGTAGTCTCTGCCCAGCTCCAAATGCTCTTTGCATATCAATGGCTGGAAAAACAGGTCCATCCCCAGAAACACCTTTGGGCTTTAGCCTAGGATCTGCCCAGGCCAAGGTGATATCTCCACCAGCCAGTCAGCTGAAGCCAAGTTTTTAATGAACCTCTGAATCTATAGGAGGACATTCATTCAAACTACCTGTGGTAGTTTGAATAATGTCCCCCAAAAGAATTAAGGATTTATTAAAATTATTAATTGTCTCCAGGCTTCTGGCTAGAGGAAGTACCACTTTGGCCTAGCCTCCTGGGGACTGACCCTTTCTAATTTGGATGTAAAATACTAAGGATAGATATGCAAAAGAAGAGCCTGAACCCTGACCTGGAGTTCTGCATTTTG
>PVHP010006500.1:0-36958 GCA_004024765.1 Zapus hudsonius | reverse complement strand
TGCTGGTGCTGGGCTTCTGTCTCTGTCTCTGCTTGCTTCTGTGAAAGGGGGCCAGCTTTCCCTTAACTTCTTCCCCTGGATCTGTTCAATAAATTTTCCTCCCCAAATCGTGCGTGGTTTGGAGATTCATCCCAGTGGCGTGTGGCTGACTACGACACTACCACAAGATGTATAAAATAGCAAGTTGTGTCCATTTGGAGAATTGCTTCATCACTTGTCTCCCACATTCTGCTCACAGAAGTGTTTTGTGTCAAGTGTGTAAGAAGAAAGGCAAAAGCAGTTCCCTCTTTGCTTTTGCAGAATTTAGCCCCTCAGAAGAACTATCTGGGCCTTTAGGAATGGAGAAACATAAGAAACTCCACATGTAACAATCCCCCTGGAAATTGTTAATAAAAACAACACATCCAGGCTGGTGTTTAATACCTTTACTTCCCAGCAGCATAATACCACTTTGGTCAGGTTGAAACACTGCACAATTTTGCAGCTCTTTCAGAAAAAAAAAAACAATGAAAACAACTGGAAAAGACAGGATGTACATGCAATGGTAAAAAACGGTACAACTGGCCAATCCTTCCCCATCAATGTGAAATACCCTTGGTCTATCTCTCTACACTGTGTATTTGTTATGAGCCCTTGGAGCAGGGGTTTTGTTTCTCTCAGGTTTTGTAGCACCAAATAGACACAGTGGCTAACAATAAGTCATTCTGAAGTCATTGCAACATTTTAAGTAATTAATCATTTACATCTGACCTTTTGTACATGCTCCTGGCTTGATGCATTCTTCATGAAAGTAAACTATAAGATGGAGGTCTGACCCTGCCTTTGTCATGGATGTGACTTGTTGAGTATAATGAGTAATAATTTCCCATTATTGTTTGTGTACTACTTCATAATTTCAGGTACTTTTATATACAATGATTCATTTTAATGAAATGGTATCCCTCAAAACCACAGAAAATGATCAGATGAGCTCTTGGGTCAGACTGTGAATTCAGATCCCAATGTCACGTGCTACCTGGGTGACCTTGGGCTAGTCGAAGATCTGTGCTTCAGGTTTCTTGTATCAAATGGAAACTACTGACTAGGGTTGCTGAAGAAGACAGTGAGACAGCTCGTGACAGAACTGCACACAGTACTTAGAATGTAGTAAAAAAGACTCTTATCTGCCTGCCTCAGTGGGTTGGAACGGTGCTTTATGGATAAACTCTGTGGCATTTTGATGTGATCTGCTCAGAAAACCAAGCTCACCTCACCTGTGCATAAAGCCTTTGATGTCCAACAGGTGTGAAAGGATCCAGGGGATTGTACACTGGAGCTATGTCTAGCTTAAGTGTGGAGGAGTTTCTCATGGCAAATTTTACAATGGGAATACATCCTACTCGTGTCTCACTGAATTTCCAAAATGCAGCGCGTGCTAGTATACAAAAAATACTTTTTAAATGAAGAAATGCATGAAAAAGTTTGAATAATCATGCGATTAAGTTTTAGCTCAGGTATATTCTAGGAATCAAATATGAAAGCAGTCCTATTTTGACAGATTTAGGAATGATGTCTCTAACAGTTAGGAATCCCCTAGAGAATATTGTGAGTTAACATCAGTGGCAACACTACATGATTGATGTTATAACTTCTTACATCTCAAAAGCTAATCTTTTATAAAATTTAGAAATGGAGTGTTATATTTGAATCTTTATGTCAAATAATTCAAGGTGCTTTTATAAAAATCTAGAAAGATTTGGTCTTTGTTCACTGTAAAAAGAATAAATAACTGCATCCCCACACACTGTTTCTTATTACAAGGTCCTTAAATCCTGCATATTGTTGAAGCAACTTGGTTCCAGATTGTTTCTGAGAGTCAGTTCTGGCTCTAGCTATGAATTGAGAAATTATATCAGTGTAAGCTAATGAAATTATCAGAAGCTAAAATGTATCCACTGTTTTGTATTCATTTCTTCAGTCATTCATTCACTCAGGAAATATTTGTTGAGTGACCTTATTGTGCCAAGCCGACATTCTACTTCTCTGTCCCAAGAACTTTGAAGTCTAGGGAGGGATGGGATGGGCAGGACTGTCTAGATTTTGGAATATCTCATTATTTGTTGGGCTCCTTGAGTCTTCAAAGTTCACTCAGGATGTGGATTGAAGAAGCTATTATATACAGGATGGATGTGTTTACAAGAGGAGAAATTCAGACATTATCCACACATCCACATAGAGTAATATGTATCTGAAAAGTGTAGGCAAAATATTCCACACCTTGGAGTGTGTTACGTACAGCCACCCAAAATGAAATAAGGTCAGTGTGATGTCACAGCTGAAAACTGCACAGTAAATTGGTGTGATCTTTCCCTAACCAAATTCCTCAAAGACAAACTCCAATTCTTAATAATCCCCTGAATGCTAGATTCTGCCTTAGATTTTAGCATTGTCTTAAAGGATAGGGTAGTTCACATTGCTAGAGAATTCCCTATTGATTACATGATTGAGAAAGCAGAAAAGTCTGTTATTCTTGCCAAAGTCAATGGTAATTTAAGCTCATTTTCTCCCTGCAGATGTTCTATTTCATGTAGCAACAGAATCAGAATGTAAATTCTCCAGTGAAAAGTTCAGGAATTCTTGTACTGAACAGCATTCTGTTTTTTTGTTTGTTTGTTTGTTTTTGTTTTTGTAGAAAACCAAGTCAGGAAAAGTGTCTAGAAAAATCTGTTCCACTGCCCACCAACATGGGATAGATAGAAATGAAATTCACAGCAGATCTCTGATTAGAAGTTACTACCATTTTTCCTAACTTCCTTACTTAATTAATCACATTTAATACAGAGCTTCCTATAAGAGAAATCTGCAATGTTTTGGTTTGTTTGTTTGTCTGTCTGTTAAGTATGGCATCACAGATGCCCATGGCTCTAATACAATTATTGGTAATAAAGAACATTAGTATAAATGTTGATTTTTTCCCCCCTTTTCCCTCTGCCTTCAGTGAAACTTCAGAGAAGCACAAGTTACCGGTCACTTGGGTGCTGCTTTTGATTAAAATTTTAGGGGAAGGCTTAATATCAACAAGCTAAATTATACTGAAGGAAACTAGTCATTTGTATGTAGGACCAATAAGACACGTAACCTGTCCTTGGATTCTGCCGGTGTGATAGATTGCCCCTTCACTTTGACAAACAACTTGGCATACATTTATCAGCAATTCACAGTATGCAAATGAAGCATAAAATACAGACTTCCTAGAAAACACAAATGTAAATTATCTGCTCATTTGATAGTTCATCTGATGACACTTGTATAGATGAAAAATCATATGACAACTTCAATATCAACTAAACATTTCCTAACTAAATGAAAACATACCTTAAGCTCCAAATTGATACAATGTGTTGAGATGTGTTGAAATGACCATTTTCTCATTGTAAGGGTGTGGTGATTTCCTTTTATGAGAGTTTTGTGGCGTTGCTAGTATAGCTTTAGTATTTCTTTGTTAAATGATAACTAAAATATATGTTTTATTACATTTTTTCTTATAAAAATGAGAACTAGTTTTCAAACTGAAGATTAATCATATAGTCTCCTCTTATTCCATTTTGACATGCTTGTCTCTTATAAACCTATTTTACATAACATTCAAGGTCTTCACTGTTCCCCCTCTTCTCTCTGGTTAAAAAAATGATATGTATTCAGGGATGGGAGCAGGACAGTGTTGAAATAAACTGGTGTAGCTCTTGGGGTGCTGAATGTTCCCCAGTGGGTGATACATTGGGAAGAATAGGAGAAACTCACGATCAACAATAATACCACCAGCAGTGCAAAATAAGATATGCTGGGTAATTCTCATTGGTTCTATTTTCATCTCAGGCAGTTTCTAAAACTGAGTTTTATAAATTTCTATTTTTGAAGACTATCTTAAATATCAAATTTATTGTATCTTGGGGAATCATTTTCTGCTTTTGAAAAAGAGAAATATCAAAATATCTGACTCTGTGTCAAGTCTGTCTAGGTTGTTTCAACTAGGCAACTATTCTTGTTATTTTTTTTAGGAACATGTTTGTGCTTAAGGTGTTTATGTACCCAGATCATTATTGTTTCTTATTCATTCCATGACATTAAGCCAGATGAGGTAAGCATAGGACTCTAGGAAAACTATGTGTAGGATGATACATCTCGTTGTTTATGTACTTATGGGAATATGTGAAAAGAAATATATTTCCCTATGCAGGAAGCAGGATATGTCATCCACAATACTGATGTCACTGTAGTCCACAGGATGAAAATTTGGTGTTTGAACAGCGTGTCATTCTAGCCTAGCTGGACTTGGAACTTGCTCTGTAACCTAGGCTAGCCTTGAGTTCATGGTGATCCTCCTACCTCAACTGAGTGCTGGGATTAAAGGTGGAAACATCATGCCAGATCATATGCCTGATTTTAAAAGGAACAATACTTTTGATCTCAGTTTGCCAAAAATATAAAGTTTATATTCAGGGAAACTGATTTGAACCTTGATGACGTGTACACTTTCATAATGTGTGTACACATGGTACATATTATTTCAATTTTGTAAAGCCCTAATCTTTAAAATACGAAATATATTTCCATGACAACACATCAATATGTGCAGAATGAGTTTAGATTTCTCCAGAGTTTGTCAACGAAAAAATATAAAACCAAACAACAGGAACAATAAAAACCATTGAGAGCAGGTCATATATACCATGTGAGGATCAGTTCATGAAGGAAAAGTATTCTCTTACAGAGTAGTAACCCTTAGTAAGCTAAGAACCCTTTATAACAAATGTACTTTGATAATATAGATTTTGTGGAATAAATATACATTATCTTCTGTTAGAATTAATAGTAGATAAAAACAACATTTAAAATTTAAAAAAATAGTGCAGTACTAGAGTTCCTACCCAAAGTAAAAGTTAAGCTACAGGTATCCTACTCTGTTAGTGCTTAATAAAATTCATGACAACAGAAAATAAAAGGCCAACTGCTTCTAGAACCTGAAGAGATTATCACCATAAGAAATCACAATTTCCAAGAGGAGATTGATGGCTGAGTTTGCAGTTAATAAGATTCCAATTCAAACAACTCAGCAATGTGGACTGTGGAAGTGGTCAGGGTGAGGGGCAGTGAGTAGGTTTCTCTCAAAGAGTGACAACCTCGAAATGGATGCAGTTTGAATTGTAACCTAATGATGGGTTTGTTAATCTCTGGAAAAGCCCTAGACCAAAGACTCATTTCATCCCGGCCCTGGTGATTTATTTAAAAGTCAAAGACTTTCTTCTTCTTCTTCTTACACTCTTTCAGTCTGTAGACTGGAAATTCTCTCCTGATACAGTGAGGGTTTCCACTGCAGTGAATGGAAGGTCTGGGTAAGCAGGGGCTGAAGCCCAGAGAAGGAAGGTGTTGAGTTGCTCGGTAAAGGATTTATCCACCGTGTGTTCACAGCTTCTTGACAGGTACAGTTACTGGTGTTGCTGTTTCCTTTTACTAAGTGCTGGGATTCTGAAGCACGTTTCCAAATTTGTGACAATCACACCTTTGATCCAGTAGCTTTTCCTCAAAGACCTGAAGTTGAGGGAAAAGAGTCAAGAGAAACCAGTGAGTAATCTTCATGTGTCAACTACAGCATGCTGAGATTATTAAAATAGCCTGGTTCATGTGAGAACAGCAGAGATTAGTTTGGTCACCATCACTCACGCAGTCTTCCACACGTGAACAAAACCATTTGAAGCTATAAAGGAAGTAATTATTGAAGGAGGCTGGGAGAGCCAGTTACTCCCCTAAATGAAATAAAGAACAACAATATGGGAACATTTCAAATATATAGCATTATTTCTACCACTCCCAGATGATTCTATTTCTCTGCATGTGAGCAAAATATAAATAACCTTTATATTGAAACTATCAGAACATTAAGTCATGCTTTTGTTGAGATACATGCTGGAAACACCAATGTACCTTCTCTGTAGAAGACACTAACCCACGTCTTCTATGTCAATCCCACACCATCTAGATCAGAGCAGATTTGAGGGATCTGTTTCCCCAAGCAAATGCCTCAGTCAGTCACTGTACCATTTAGGATGGAGTCATTTCTCTTTGTTTTTAAAGCTGCTATTTTTATTTCAATGAGTGCCAGAAATTAGGTATGAACCAGATTTTAGAAAATTGTAATGGCCAACTCTGCACAAACATTCTGATGAGTCTTCTAAAGAGGTGTCAGAAAGGCCATGTACTAAACACTATGCACAGGGCCACTGTACATCTTGTCAAGACGCCCATGGGCTGTGAACACTGCCATTACTTACTACAGCTTTTCTAGGGCTGGTAGTATTGCTCTAACTCACCTTTATTAAGTGGCTCTAATTGCTACAGATTTTGCTAAGAGTTGTATGTATTTATTTTTTCTTACTTAATCTTCAGATGATATCATATTATGAGTCCTTAATTGAATGACTTCCTAAAGGACACTTAGCTATTAAGTGACAGAGATCCAGAGACTGTGTTTTTGATTAATTAACTAATCATACAGTCATTGTTTCCTGAGGGAATGAGGCTCTGAACAGGTACAACTTGTTAAGAGTTCTCCATCTATACAGAAGGGAAGCAGGCTCTAAGAAATATAATGAGCATCTAAAATATGGCTGTGACAGTTAAATGCTATTGTTAACTAGATCAGATCAGGTCTGTCTGTTTTCAGGAAGGATTGTTTGAGGGAGGAATACGTCCTCTCAAAGTGAGTAGTGGCAACCTACAAATAAAAACTCCAGGAATGAGCACTGATTTTTTTCCCCCTGCTGTCTCTGCTATTTCCTGGTGAGTGGATCCTCACCAGTGGATCCTGCCATTCTTCATGCACACTGGAACCCTAGCTTCTTCATCCTCCCAGTGTGAACTAAAGAGAGTAGCATCTCTCCAGGAACCCTCAGGGCCAGGCCTTCCGTGCCACACTGGGGCTACTGAGGCATCCAGCCTCCTGGGCTGAGGAGCTGTCTGGTTCTCAGGCTCTCTAGCTTGCAGAGTGCCATCATTGAACTACTCAATCCGATGTGGTCTAATAAATCTTCTTTATAGTAGATGTTAATTCTATTGGTTCAGTTTCACTAGAGAATTCTAACTCCTACACTTCAATTCCTTATAGGAAGAAGCATCTCATTTACTTCAGTCCCATGATTTATAACTCAGCAGGAAACAACTCATGATTTTTTGTCTCTTTTGTATCTTTCTGTAAATTGTATTGATCAAATGGCCTTGCTAACTCTTAAAGAGCCATTTTGCTGGAGAGAATTGTGTCCCAACACTTCTGAATGCCTATGTTCTAACTTGCAAAAGATCTGCAATATGCTAGACTACATGTCAGTAGGAATTTCACAGGGTACAGGAGGTCATCATCTTAAGCAAAATAAGCCAGATCCAGAAAAACAAATATCACATGTTTTCCATTATGTATGAATCTCAGGTTGTGTATGTGCATACACTTATATGGCATGAAAACAGATGAAATATGGGTGTTGGTAGTACATATCTGAAATCTCAGCTTGTGGAAGGTGGTATCAGGAAGATCAGGAATTCAAGATCACAGCAAGTTCAAGGCCAGTCTGGGCTACATGAAATTCTGTCTCAAAAACATAAAGATGCCAAAACACAAGAAAAGAGAGGGAAATAGAAGTAGGAGTATTTTGTAAGTGGAAGGGGAGGAGTGGGAAGGTTGAGGGGGGCATGAGAGCAAAATGGGCAGTAAATATGGTCAAAGTGCATGATATAATGCAACAGAAATGTCATGAAACTCACTGTCTCATAAAACAAATATATACTGAGTAGCTCAGTTGGGCTCAGTATAGCTTAAAATGGAAGAATGGTTGGTCAAAGAAGAAACATGTAGAGATATTTGAATATTTTAAACATATGAAAATGTAACAATATTTTAAAAGAAATGCATATGAAAAATATAGGCTACTAAAATATGTAGACTCTAATGAAAGCAACACTTAGAGGAAGACGAGATTAATCACCTAACCTTCTAATTTAGACTAGAAAAAGAACAAACTGAATTTAAATTGTGCAAAAGAAAAGAAATAATGAAAATGAGTGGAACAGAGACTAATGAAATTGAAAACAGGAAATTAATAGAGAAAAACTAATGTAACCAAAAGTTGATACTCTGAAAAAAATCAATAAAATTGTTAAGACTTTAACTACGCTAACTAAGAGGATGGAGAATGAGGACAAATTAGGCAGAAATGAAAGCAGAGATATCCATGGTATCCTCCCACAGACTTTAAAAAGATGATGAATGGGCACTCTGGTTCAAGGAGTGCTGGCACGCAACAGTGATCCCAGAACTCTTAAGAAACTAGATGAAATAGAGAACGTACTTAAAAGATGTCATCTGTCAACTATACTAGAAGAACTGGACACCTGAAAAGACCTGTATTCATTGAAGAAATGAGATCAGTATAGTAATCTTCCTAAACAGGAAGTCCCAGGCTCCTTTCTTAGGTAGATCTGGGAATTCGACCACATGTTTAAGGAAGCTATGATGACAGTTCCCTAGCATTTCTTTCAGATGAAATGGCCAGCATCATGCTAACATGAAATCCAGATGAAGATATAAAGGTGTTGGGCATGGATGGTGGTGACTGCATGCAATCTCAGCTACCTAGGAAGCTGTGGCTAGATCCTAATTTTTGAGGCCAGCCTAGGCTACACAGTCTTAAAGAAACAAAACAAGATAAAGAAGAAACAGAAAAAGAAAACAGGAAAGAGAGACAAGAAAAGAAAGCTACAGGCCAATGTTTTGATAAGAAGAGATAGAAAATATTAAACAATATATTGGCAATTAATTCTACCAAAGTTTGAAAAAAATGTAAGGACCCTTCATGTCCATCTGCAAGAGGCTGGCTGAAATGCTGAATACTGGGATAATGACACTACACAATTATTCAAAATGCAGATCGAATAGTTTGAACTGTGTTGTGCATATTATTTAACTAAAAAAAATCATATTAGGCACTAGAGAGATGTCTCGGTGAATAGAGGAACTTGATTACAAAACCTGATGATTGGAGTTTGGTCCCCAAGTATCTACATAAAATTAGATACACAAAGTGGCACATGTGTCTGGAGTTCAATTGTGATGGGTCCTGCATGTTCATATCCTCACTCTCTCAAATAAAGCAATATTGAAAACAAAAAAAATCAGTTTATAGCTGAGTGTACTGGTATATGTTTATAATCTTACCATATGGAAGGGAGAGAAATAGGAGGGTCAGAAATTTAGGCTAGCCTGGCTACATAGTGAGTTCCAGGCTATTTAGGCTATAGACAGACTTTGTCTCCATACAAAGCAAAACAACAGCAACAACATTGGGCTTATAATTCAATAACGAAGTACAAAGTGATATAAAAATAAGCTTATTTCTCTCTATCTGCCAAATATTTCCCAAGAGAAGTAAAGAACAACTAGCAAATAAATAAACAATTTACACTATAATGAAGTGAGACTCTGTCTGGATAGTTAATTTCTTCTTTATGTTTCATTATAGTCCAAAAGTGTTACAATGATAAGCAGAATTCATAAACACAATGTTAAACATCCACATAAATAAATTAATCTGGGATTTTGTAGCAATATCAAACAGTGAAAGGAGAAGGTAGAAGAGAGAATGATAGATAACAGAGGGAGGTCAGAATGCAACGTGAAAAGAATTTGTCCACTTTGGATTTTTGACGAAGAGAATGGCAAACTGAAAAACTTTCTAGCAGCTGAAAAAAAAAAGGCATGAAAATGTGTTTATTTTTTCCAAGTCTCCTAAACTCCTGTTAGACTGTGTAAGATTCTATTTATAGAATTCCCAGATAATATTTTGGCTTTGTTTTGTTCCCAGTTTTTTGAGGCAGGGTCTCATGCAGCTCAAGCTGGTCAAAGATGACCTTCTGCTCTTGATCCTCCTGAGTTCACTTCCCCAATGCTGGAGTTATAGGCCTGTATGACCTTCTCCAGTTTCTCTGAGGTACTGGGCATTGAACCCAGGGCTTTGTGCATGCTAAGCATGCATTCTACAAACTGAGCTGTATCTCCAGCCCATTCAGATTTTTAGTCTTAATTGACAAGTAGTATGTATATATGGAGTAGAGTATGATATTTTATATATGTTTATGATAACGGGATGACTAAATCTGGCTGAGTAATGAACCCATCACCTTATATACTTTTAATTTTATGGTAAAATATTTAGGGCTTATTGTCCTAGCAGTCTGAATAACTATTAAAGTTTTAAGTATAAAGTATTAAGATACCATACAGGTTCATTTAGTGCATCATCATTCTGTGCAGTAGATCACTAATGCACCCCTCTCCTGTCTAAATGACACTTGGCATCCGTACTTCCCTTCTCCCATTCCTGCCCCTACCCTAGCCTTGGTAATCACCATTCTTTATTCTTTGAGTTTTACTGATGGAGTCTATGTATTTGTGAGATCATGTGTCCTCATCTTTTTGCATTTGGTTTATTTTACTTATCATAATGTTTATTTTACTTATCATAATGTCTTCCAGGATCATTTAGTTACAAACAATATAAACTTCTCTTTTTGAAGCAGAGTAATCTATCTATCTATCTATCTATCTATCTATCTATCTATCTATCTATCTATTTATCACATTTTCTTGACTCACTCATCTGATGAAAGGCACAGGGGTGTGTCTTTAACTTAGCCACTGTGAATTATACCACAATGCAGGTTGAAGTGCGAATATTTATTTGCATGTTGACTGGAATCCCTCTGGTATATATGTCAAGAAGCAGGGTTGGCTTCAAAATTTTCTAAGGAGCATCCTCTATATTGTTTTAGTAAAGGCCACATTGGTTTACAGCTCCATCAACAGTTCACAAAGGTCCCCTTTCTCCATACTGTTTTGTAAACTCTCTTCTTTGACTTTTGACAATAGCCATTCTAACAGGTATAGGTTATATATAGGTTCTCATATATAGGTTCTCATTTCAGCTTTAATTTACATTTTCCTGAGGATTACTGGTAAACTTTTTTTCATATTTGTTTTGGTTATTTGTTTTTTTTGATTAACAACTCTCTATTGAATTGCTTGATTTGCATAATCAGTTGTATTAATTTTCAGATGTTTGATCCAATGCCTTATCTTTTCACTCTATTGTATCTTTTGAAGGACAGGAACTTTGTAGTTCAATGCAATTCCATTTGCTTGTTTTTACCTTTGATTCCCATGGTTTTTGAGTATATACATAAAAAGTATTTCCCCAGACCAGTGCCATGGAGTATATCTCTTATGATAGCTTCAGGTCTTAAATGGTTTTAACCCACTTAGAATTGATGTGTGTACATGTGAAATGAGGATACAATGTCTTTCCTAGCACTATTTATTAAAAAGATTCACCTTTTCTGTTGTCTGTTCTTTGCACTGTTATTGAAAATTAATTTGCAATAAATGTGTGCTTATTTTTAGTCTTCTGTCCTGTTTCATTAAATAAATAAATAAAATTCTACGGACTTATCCAGTTCCATTGGTGGATGAGCATGTACGTTTTTATGTACTAGTGAAGGCAGCTAGTATGATGCTTCTGACCTTGTTCCTTTTGGCCCCCAGTGCTGTCATTCCTCAAGGTTATTATGTTCCATACAGGTACCAGTTCTACTTCTGGTAAAAGTGCCATTGGAATTTTGATAGAGATTGCATAAAAACTTACAGAATTAGAAGAGACTTATGTTGTTTGTAACCATAATATTTATGTTAACATGTTTATGTCAGCAGTGGAAAACTGGTAAAGCTCTAATGATGGAGGTGGTTAAAGGAAGGTGTACTGTCTTCAAAGCAAGTTGTGTACCTCTAACTCTAAGCAATTTGGCATTGAATTTCCAGGATGTTCATGAAGGTTTCTATGAGGGGAAGATTTTGTGAACAATGAGAATGAAACAGTGTGTCAGAGTGTGAAAAAGCAAAAGGCTCTGATGCCCATGTTTGAATACTGGCCCTGTTACTTGCAAGCTGTGAATATATATATATATTATATATATATACATATTATATATAGTATACAAAACATGATTAAAAATTATACTACCTCTTCATGGGTTTATAGCAAAGAGGAAATAATGTATATGAAGCATGTAGAATAGCTCTTGGAACAAGGTAACTGTTTAATAAATGCTAGCATGTGATTATTTCTCATCCAGTATTAGGTCTGATGGATCTGGATTCCTTAAATGTAAATTCATCAGTCAACCTATGGGATCCTCTGCTCCCAGTGACTGTGCTGGTGGTTTTGGTAATGCCTCTCTGTTATTAATAGAATGTGCAGACTGATCTCCCCAGTGGACAAAGTAGGCAAACTAGGGTCCTGAATGGGAAGAGAGGTCCTCAGAAGCTGCTGATAAATGCCAGGTACTTCGTAAATTTGTGGATATTCATCAACTCTTCATCCTGTATCCAACAATGATGACTCAGGATGGGATTACTGTCTTGATTTTCTTAGAATATTTCTATCTCAGGAAGTATTCTTTTTCTTTCTTTCATTCTTTGGGATAAGAATGAAAATGTGAATGTGTACATGAAGTCATATGTTAAAACTAAAATACTTATAAGCTGGATAAATAAAATGTTCTTTCTCAAAGACTTGAGATAATATGAAAACCCTAGAGTCATATTTTCTTTTTACATTTCTATCACATAATTGAACGGTACTCATATCCTTTCATTTTACAAAATGTTATCTATTCTTTTCAATTATCAAACATAGATATGAGGGGAATCAATGCATAAATCTACTTCAGCAGAATTTAAAATTAAACCTAGCACCAGAGACAAATTCCCAAGATACTCCTTGCATTCAACTTGTTTTCCATGTGTAACTACTATTTCCTTGGTGTAGTTACTTCATAATTTATATCATCTCAGATAAACCATTACCATTTCTCATTTTGAGAATAGAAGCTATGTGATAAACTAATTTACTGTCTGACAAATACCTAGCTTTATGTACCCTTTACTTGATTGTGAATTTTTTAAAAAAATGAGATATGTTCCTTGTTAAGTGGATCTAATCAGCTTCAAATTCCTTTTGTAAAACAAATGAATTATAAATTATTAAGCATAACAAATCCCATTTGACCCTTAAAGACTGAATTAATGAAAAACTAATTAAGGGCTAATGTAGGTCCCCTTGACTGAATTCACCATCAACTCCATGGGTCACGTGACTGCATGTGCTTTACTTGTTTCTGAAATGGTCACTGCTGCTGTGTGTCAAGTGGTGATGGCTCTGTGTATTAAAAGTGCCATCTTGACATGTATAAACCCAAAGTTCATATTCACATAAACAGATCTCCACCATATTCTGTGTAACAAACAAAACATAGTTTGTGTGTCTTTTCTTTAAAGTCTTGGACTTTCATAGTGTCCTGAGGTGACTGGAGGGGGAGATTGAGGGAAGAGAGAAATAAAAACAAATTTTCATGTATGGCCAAAATGTATACTGCCAAATATAATTGATCGAGCGTAACACTGGAAACGTTAGTAAGATCTCAGAAGTCTAAATAACAACATAAATCTTTCAAACCGCCCTTGGACATTTTTACTCGTAGCCAGTGTTGTAAATAGGTTAGAAGTGGTAGATATCTGTGTTACAAAGTATGATAGTTTGAATATATATCCCCCATTGACTCCCATGTTGAAATTAAACTTGTAACTTGTATCTCGAGCCCCGTAGCTGGAGGTGGTGCAAGAGAGCGGCATCAGCTCTGGGGGGTCCTGCCTGCTGCAAGTCTGGTTTGTGTTCGCTACTTTTGGTGTTTGTTGGCTGGGGGTGGTTTCTCTGTGTGCTTTAACTGTTGAACAGGAGATAGCTTCTTCCACTATTAATGGAACTGATGTGTAAGCTGGAAATAAATCCCTTCCTCCCATAAAACTGTGTTTGGTTGGATGTTCATCCCAGCATCATTGGAATTGACTACTACACAAATAGCATTAGCAGAAATCCTGCTGTTTGATCAAAGAACACTGGATTTTCCTTATTCCCCAAAAGATCAAAAGAATTCTGAAATACACATGGGAAATTGAAAAGGAGCTGGGCAAAATGACTCGTCCATGTCTGTTCGTAAGATTCATCCCAACCACACTACTCCAGTCCAATCCACCAGATCTCTTTCCAGGACCACTGTAGATTAAACTTCCTTTTTGCCTCTCCTAATTTAACCCTGAATAATTTAGTCTGTTAGTGTTAGAATGATGTTTATGATATGATAATGAGATCCTGCCATGCCTGAGCTTGAAAACCTTAGTGTTAACCTGGGGCTGGGGAAGAGGTTGAGCAAGTGGCTTAGTGAAAGGTGCTTGTTTGCAAAGCCTGCTGTCCCAGCCACCCATTTGTTTGCAGAAGCAAAAGGCCCTGGAATTCCCCTCTAGCTGCATGTACAAATAGATAAAAATAAAAATAAAATGTTCAGTGTCTTCCATTACACTTAAACTGAGTGGTCACTGTGACCTGCCCCCAGCTATCTCTCTGACCTCAAAATCCACCACTATCCTCACTGTTCCCTAGCTACTGATGAATTCTATCTCCTTTGGGAGGTGTTCACTGACAACACAGTCTAAAATAACCACCTAGCCAGTCTCCATTCAAACAGTGTGTTTTCACTCTGCATCAGAAGTCTTATTTATTCACTTGCTCATTATCTCTGCTTACATAAGAACAGAAGCATCATGACAGCAAGGCTCTGTGAGTCATGGATCAGTGCTTGGCCCTTGGCTGTCCCAAAGAGGTATCTGCCCTGGAATAGGTACACTTTTTAGGATAGAACGTGATTTTTAAAAATATGTCTATGTAGCTCCTTCTTTTACAAGTATCATAAAAAAGGCAAGTTAGGCTAGACAGATGGTTCAGAGGTTGAGCACTTCCTGGGCAAGCACAAGGGCAGGCAGAGGCTTGGGAGACCATGTTATTTTGATCCCTAGGACCCACATAAACATCTGGGTATGAACACAACTGTTGGTAACCTCAGTTCTATGGGGGAGCAGAGACCCCAAACTTAAAAAAATCATGAAAAAATTGCAGGTTCAGTAAGAGACCTCAGCTCAAATAAGAATGGATACAAGAATGATGGAGCCAATGGTCCCTCCAGCCACCACAGATGAGGGCAAAGGACACTGCATGGACATGTATGTGCATGTCACACACAGACACACACACAAGGAAAGCCTCCATATAGCTAATGTTTTTATTGTACAAACATAAATCTGATATTGAATGATTAGAAACAACTGTCACCTGTTTCCACTTTTCCAAAACCTCCTTTCAAATGCATATTGGCACACATCATAGTATACAGATGCCTAATGATATGAGCCATCTTTTCCAAAGATTAACTCAGAAAGCTTATATAATTTCAGACCATCTGACATTGGCGGATGAAATTCTGCACATGGAGAAAAGTTCATGCTATCTGTCAGTGTGCTTGGGGTGATCCTCAGTGTAGTGGGGAATCTATGGAAGTTCTTGTAGCTTTGGATTGTTTACCATCAAAACATGAAAATTCAATGGAGACAGACACCAACGACAGCCATCACAACTCAGGGCAAAGATCCAGAGAGACTTAAGATCTCAACAATAAAGCAGACTCAAAACTCACCCACTATGACTCAGGGAAATGAGGGGAAGAGGGGACAGAAAGATCGTCAGAGCCATGGTGGGGGAGAATATCCAGAGACACTGGCCCTCTCAGCAACAATACACAAAGGGGGGAGAAAAAAAAAAAGAAAAACCTGGCTTCCTCTGGTGCAGTTCATAACTACCTAACCTAT
Source organism: Zapus hudsonius (assembly GCA_004024765.1). Lineage (NCBI taxonomy): Eukaryota > Metazoa > Chordata > Mammalia > Rodentia > Dipodidae > Zapus > Zapus hudsonius. The sequence goes on along the minus strand of PVHP010006500.1, from coordinate 21,126 downwards.
GGACAGATCCATAGGAGGAAGGACCCCAGTGGGTAAGAGACAGAGAGGAGAGAAACAGGGACACCTTCTCAAGAGTTGCTCATACAATGCATATACATACTCATAGTAAAGATATTAATTTTTAAAATGGGATTCAATGATACTTGCTTGAAGGCCTTAAGGGAAAGGGAGTTTTCCAACAATTTTTTTAAACTAATCTAAAGGCGATCTTTTCAAGGCGGGAATTCTGAGGTCATTGTGGTTGGAACTGGCCAAGAGAATGAGTGGGAGCTCACATTCTTCCCACAGAGACCTTGGAGAGCCAGAGGCATGCGGAGATCTTCCAGTTGTGGAGGACACAGCCTAGCGATCCATCACAAATGGCATTGTGCATTGCTTGAGAGCACCGTCTTCCACTGGATCGCTTGCCTGCAGGGGCAGGGGCCTCACCTAGGACATGTGGTTCTGCTGGGTCTGTAGCTGCTGCTGCTGCTGGAGGAGCAGCTGCTGCTGCTGCCGGCGCCGCGCTGTTCGCAGCTTCTCGAAACGAGCCTCCATCTCCTCCAGGACCTTCGGGGTGTATCTGACCACCAGCTTCACGCTGTCCTTGGCAGCCTTGAGCAGTTCCACGGCTTTCTCGTGGTGTTCTCCTTCCACACTCTAGAATGACAAGGGAATTTCTGTAAAGGGGAGACCTCGATGTTGCTTCTCCCAAAGAGCAATCTGAAATTACGAATTCTATATAAAAAGAATCAATCAAATAAATAAGCAACATTTCCGCTTACCCCTGTAATTCTAGTAAGCAAGAGGCAGTTTGGCTTGAGTTTAAGGAGATCCTGGGCTATATAAAGAGTTCCAGGCCAGCCTGAGTACAACAATGTGAAAACCATTTCAAAAATCCCATACAGAAACAGAAAAACCAAAAAAATTTAAGAAACTCCAAACAACAAAAATCTCCACAACCCCAGACAACACAAACCAAAATAAAACCCCAAAGTTTGAAACTTTTAGGAGACATGACAAATGACATAGCGATATTCTCACTGTTATTTATTATGTTGATTACTAGGCTTCAGTTTGGTTAGGCTGTGTTAAGATGGTGTTTTAAGTGAAACTTTCAGAATGGGATTTCCCCTTCCATGATGCCTCACAGGTGAGCTGGGCCCTCTTAAACCTCTGGTCAGAGTTTATGCTGACCAAGGACCTCAGTGCCCAAAAGATTGGGCAAGACCCTCCACAGCAGGGCAGGACATTGCTGACAGAATGGGATATCAAAATTTCATCTGCATTATCATGAAAATATTGAAAAATAACTGAAAATAAAGATAGCCTTTCTCTGTCAGATAATAACACTTAAAAAAAGCATCTTCAATATTACAGTAGTAGCATTCAGACCTGAGGCAGATTTTTCGACAACAATGCTGGAACAAAGAAAAACACAGAATAGTGGTGATCCTCTTCTCCCACCCTATGCTATGAGCAACTTATTCTTTAATTAACTCTTTAATTAATTAAAGAATATAATGTAAAATAAAAGCAGAAAATAAACACAATAAAGGGGGAAAATTTATTAATTTTTTTAGTTGAAAAAAAATTGTGAAACAAAAGTACCAGGAAGAACAGGAATCACAAAATGAGATTTAAAAATTTTAAGTTTCTCTCAAACATTATAAAAGTCCAAACAAGGGCTGGAGAGATGGCTCAGCGGTTAAGGCACTCACCTCCAGTGCCTAAGGCCCTGGGTTCAATTCCCTAAAAGTTCAAACAATAAACCAGAAAGGTGCTTTCAAGCTATCAATGAGTTAATGATTTCATAAGAGAGCTTTGATGAGTCAATAAAGATCTCAGCAAGACGAACAAGTGGCAGGTGTGACAAGAAAATGAAGAAAAGATAAAGGGCTCACAAGCCTGTGAGTGGAAAAATACTGCCTCATCATCAAGGGATTATAGCTCAACATAAGCTATTTCATTTTTAAGTTCAAGATGATAATGTATTTTATATATGGTATGTGGACCACAATGTATGGAAATGGGACTGGTACGATTTTTCTAGTGGCTGCTATTGTTACTACTAGGAAAGAAAGCCTCTTACAATGAGTCATTCTACTTTTGAGGCATTTGCTAAGAATGCATCAGATATACATGTATAAGTATGATAAACGGAAATAAAATAAAAATCACTTCCTGACTTTTGAGCTTCAAAGTTGCCATTTGAACCTGGCAGCATGAACAATGGGAACGTGTTTCCTCCCGGTGAAGGAGAACCCAAAGCTGATCCTGAAGGCTCCCGAGGCTGGGATAAGGGAGAAGTAGAGGAGAAACAACTACAACAAGACGTTCCAGGACCCTGCTCCAGGAGGCTGTCATCCCTCACAACTCATTCCTAGACCAGACAACATGGACCTATTTTACAAGCTTCAAGTGAAAAGGCATTTTGTTTAACTTCCTGCATTAAGTCCAGAGGGGAAATGACTGTGTGATAGGCAGATGACAAATTAGATAGACAGACAGACAGACAGACAGACAGATGATAGATAGATGACAGATAGATAGATAGATAGATAGATAGATAGATAGATAGATAGGTAGGTAGGTAGATAGATGAATGGATGATAGAGGACTGAGCTAAGCTCTAATATCATCAGTACATCTAAGACTGGCACAGAGATGATTACCCAAAACTGACTGAAATGACATTGTCACACCCAAACATGAGGGACTCCTGATGACTTTTATATAAAAAAAAAACTAAGTTGTATTTTAAGTATACTTCATTTATAATTTGGATTCATAATTCCTACTGACACAGATTTGGATTTAAGAGGCTGTGTTTTAATTTTATCTCTTGCTTCAGGAAGGTGAGTGTGGAGTGAAGGGAAAAAAATGCTTTGAACTTAGCAAAATGGTCCTCACTGGTAACGTGTAAGAGCACTGCTTGTCACGTGTGTGAGTACTGAGCAGATAATAAGGGTTTAAGAACTGCTACATTGAGCCCTACTGACAGTTTATATAACCGCATTTTTAAGTCTGAATAAACAGAAAGAGGCTAAAAATAGACTTGAAGTACAGAAAATTTTTATCTGTGGCTGAAGCCTAGGAAAATAAACCTTTCATTGATTAAGTCATCCTTTTAATTATTCATCTAATCACTGGCACTGTCACTAATCAAACTTTTAAGCATTCATTCCATGGGTCCTATTCTATTATTTTTTTTTTTGGAAGAACATAAAAGACAAGGGAAAATACTGATAACATATACCCTCTTCTCACTGTTTTTTTTAAAGAATAAAATATTAATTTGGGAGACAGAGATGGGGTGAGCAGAGTGGTGAATGAGAGAATGAGAGAGTATGGGCACACCAGGGCCTTTTGCCAAGGTAAGTGAAACCCAGACACATCCGTCGCTTTGTGCATCTGGTTTTACATTTGTACTGACTTGAACCCAGGGCAGTAGGCTTTACCAGAGGACACCTTAAACTACTGAGCTATCTTCCCAGCCCTCAGTGTATTTTAAATTCTCTGTAATTTGACCTCAAATAACTAGTTATTATAAGGGATATTCCTTTCAAAGGAAAATTTACTTGTCTGTACAAGTAGCAGGTCCCTTCTCTAATTGCTTTTTTGATGACCATGTAATAATACATATTGTATCTTAATGTCAATACTTCACTAATTTCTAGGCCAGTTGATAAGTCTTCAGACTGCCTTTTGGCCTTGGTTCTGTTTTCTTGAACCCAATTGGGCTGGAGATCCTAGTCCAGGCCCTGATAGGCCCTTTCTCCCCCTTTAGGTTCTGTATCTGTAATTCAGAGCTGCTATGGGCATCCAGAGCATTAATGCACCAGCCATGGAGCCAGCGGTGAGAGGAACATGGCTACCATGCCCCCAAATCAGCCCCTTGGAACTATTTGTTACATCTTCGCCCATGGCTCTGCTCTCTAGGTAATTTATAGAGAACAGAATCTATGTTCTTGAAATCTATTTCTAGCCTAGACTCAAGTCATTTGTCTGGTTTATACCGTGACTACAATTCTCTTCCCCCATCCCATCTTCCCTACCAGAGTTTAGAACCAGGGCCAAGGCTTAGAACACAGAACCTTGTCCTGGGTTCTGTGTTTTCATATTTCATATCTACCACTGAAAAATACTTCAAACACAAACACAAATTAGACAATTAAACAGTATATGGAAAATAAAGTGAATTTTAGAGATCCAAATAATCTTAGCATACTTGTATGGAATTTATTTCAAATACTCAAATTTGCTTTGTGATTTTGGAAAACGTCTTTAGCTTTAAGGATTTTTCTGGATAACACTTTTCCCACTGATTTTGACTATTAAATACTTTGGTGGACATATGCATATCTCTCTTTTAAATTTTATCTTTATTATCCAAAATTAGATACATTTATTGAGCAAATATTTTGCTTATATTCCCATTTCCCTCCTCCCTGTCCCCAATCCATTGGGATATCCTCCTCAGTGGGCACACGGGATCAATTCATGTGGCAAGGGGTTATGGATAGCACAGAGGGCATCAAGGTTGCCCCCCTTTATGTATTGTTTCTGAGGGGGGCAATTTCTCTGGGTAATCTCTCCTACCATGGCTCTTACAATCTTTCTGCCCCCTCTTCTGCTCAGTTCCCTGAGTCGTGGAGGGTGAGTTTTACATCTGTTTTATTGTTGTTGTTGTAAATTTAAGAGTCTCTGTGCTTCTACTTTAAGTTGTGTTGGAAGTTGTTGGTGTCTGTCTCACTGACTTATTGCTTTTCTCTTTAACTGATCAATTTATTTCTCTCCTTTAAATGCAAATAGGCAAAATCTTTTCTCTTATTCCTGCTTTCCTTTTTAGGTAAAAAAAGGAAAAAAATAGACTACCTTCCTATAAAAGGTTTGTTTCATGAAATAAAAAGAGGCAAAAAAGATTTACTCAGTGAAGCAAGGAATATTGATGTGGACTCACTACTAGGTATTTCTTGAGACCTGAAGATTTGGTAATACCTGGTTTTAGGCATTGTTTCTTACTATTATTAATTATGTACCTTGCTTCCTGCTAAATATTTAAAGCATGCTTTAAAATATGATAGAATATATATATATATATCTTATATCATTTTAACCAATGCTTTCTTTATAGTCCTTCCTGATTTAGGAATGGTTTCTTACAAACTTTATTAATACTATAAGCTCACAGAACATAAGGCTTTCTAGTCCACTCCTGGAAAGAGGTTTATTAAGAATGTGAGGGATGATAGAGAAGACATGAGACTATCCTACGTACCTAGAAAAAGTTTCAACCAAAGTTTAGTCCTAAAAACAAAAAAACACTAAACAGCAATTTTATGCACATCACAGCTGTCCCTGGAGGGCTATGAAAATTCAATGAGATGGATTAAATGCATTGAGAAGAATGTGTCCTCAGTCTGAAAATATTTACATCTTTCTATGATCATAAAAATCAATAAGGAAGAAAGTAAGAGAGGAATTAAAATGTACTGTTTGCATGCATGAAATTGTCAAATATGCATACAAGTGTAGATCTCTATATATTTTGGCAAAAGTCAATATGAAAGGGGAAGTTCAAGCAATATTACTATTTTCAAAATTCATAAAATCAAGCTAATAAAATGTATATATCAAAACCCTAAGAACTGGGTCTCCTCCAATATTAATATGTGAAGGATTATGGTTTCATTCAGAAACATGGGGCAGAAAAGAGCTCCAAAATTAAGCAAGGCACATTTGTTTTCCCAGCAATCTCATTCAGTAGTAAGCCTGGGAAGTCTTGAAGTTTGTCCTTTGATGGAAACTTAGCAAAGCCACGACTGACAAATGAGCCATCCATTAAGCATGACCACATTCTGGCTTTTCAAGAGTGTTGCTATTTCTGCACATTGCAAGACATCACCATGTCTGCTAGGATGGTATGTTCAATTTCTTAGGTGATTGAGAATCCTATAAAAATCAAATGATTTGGACTGTACTGTCTGTATGAATTTCTATATGATATGTGCCTCCTCCCATGGTACTGTCAGATTTTGACCTAGGATAGGCCTAAAATTGAGGAGCTATCTGCTCTGGGCATGGTAAAAAAATTATTATTGTATTGCATAGTTAGTTGGTAAATGGTTCCTGCTTACAGCTTTATGGAGTGTTTTCTTGTGGAGATATCATGGACAGTATCTTGACTAGATTTGCTGTTAGGTAAGTGGATGACACACTTGGTTGGGTAACTACTGGTTGGTATGTTGTGTTGTTGTCCTAGGCATAACTATTATACACACACACACACACACACACACACACACGAGTGTGTGTGTGTGTGTGTGTGTGTGTGTGTTATTATGGATTTCTAAATGCCATCAGTTGCTTCTTTGAATTAAGGACCAAAGCAAAGAACAAAATATATCAAGGGAAGGAATTTTGTTATAATATCTTATTATGTTATAATATCTTAGAACAATTAAGTGGCTCAGAAGCTCAGAACATGGTCCCTAGTGAAGGTACTCAGAAGCCTTGGGTTTTGATATATAAGGAAACAGAGACCAAGAGCAGCTGTCTATCTGGTTCATGAGTCATTATTGATGGATTCTCTTTCAACCATCCCATCCTACTTTTTGAGGGTAACTAATCTAGAAATGACATACATGGCAGGCACATTTTGTGTGGTATGAAAACATCAGAACTAATGGCAACAGGATTTCTGTCAGTCCTAGCTCATGGGTATGAGCTGGCTAGTGAAGGATCAGTGGGAAGGAAGCTGGAGGGTCACGGTCAGTTAGGAGGCTGTGAGTCTCAGCCTTGAAAAGTTCCAGCACAGCCAAACAGAAAGCTCTTCTTTCCCCACAATGTACATGTGAGAAATGACCATTTTATCCCTAGGATAGCTGTCCCTGTTCATTTGGTATTTTACTCTCTATTTTTAATTGCATTTTCTGTTTTATCAAGTTGTAGAACTTTATTAAAATTGATAAAATATTGTATCTTTTATCCAAGGATCGTACATCTATCTTTCAAGAGATAAGCCAGAAGCTTGCCACTGTCAAGAAAACCCTTGAACGTGTCAGAGTAACAGGAGGCTTACCTGTACTTAACAAACTTGAATTCTTACTCCTCAATTTGCTATCATAATCCAAATGCTGAAACATTTCCCATGCAATAATGAAGGGCTAAATTCCTTATCAGGGTATAAAATTGGATTGTGGCAATGAGGAGATCATGTGCTCCTAGGATAGGGTAACTGTTTTCATTATACTCATACTTTTGTTTCATTTGAGTGTGTTCATCCATATAAGCATATGGAGGCCTGTATGTATGTAGTCCAATATTTATTAGGCATTTATTTAGTGTGAAATTGACTTTGTGTGTACATGCAATCTCCCAATAAGTATACATGACAGGTGCTGGGGGGATTAAGAAATCTGGCTCAGTTCCCAAGGTGGAAGAATATATTGACCTGAAATGATGCCTGTCTTTTTTTTCCACAGAGCCCAAGTTTTTCACTACTTGTTAGTAATTTAAACAAAATAAAATAATAAAGAAAAAGTATCAGGAAAGCGTCCTTCCTTTTTCCCAGAAATGTTTAGACCAGTAGTTTTTATGAATGGACACACATAGAAATAAATGAGGAACTTTTTGACTCTAGACCCTTGTTATTCCTAGACTGACAAATCAAGACCCACAGTACTGTGTCCTGGGGATTTGTGACCACATATGAAATTATGACCCAGCTAGTCAGTTGCTCACATGCAGATTTGTGTTTGGATATCCTGTTCTAGCCTCTGATGAGCCTGAGAGGGTATGCCATCTGAAGGGTCTCTCTAGGATGTTACCACAGGAACAAAGCACTGGTCGGATGAGGAAAATCTCATTGGTGAAGCACTAGACACAGCATTTATTTATTGTATTTTTATTTTATTTTATTTTATTTGGTCAATTAAAAGTAAAAGCAGCAGTGCTGAATTAGTATTTAATTAAAAAGAAATACCTGTGAGCAAGCTACAAAATATATTCAGAAAAAGAACTCTGATTTTCAAGGCTTCCATTTTCTTAAATATGTAAATTTCCTATTCTAACTGTATTCTATTTTGCTTAAGAAAAGTGGCAAGTGTATAAAAAGTGTCACATTTATCTCTTGGTAACAATATGCTAATGCTCTCCCAGGGTACTTTTGTTCCTGCCTAAATGCTAACATCCATCTCAGTGTACTGTAATTTATCAGTTCATGATCACTCTGCTGCTACTAACTCTCCAGGGGCAGGTTGAGTCTTGTTTATCAGTCTCGGAACCAGCTGCTATTATGTACCCAATAAATATGTACTTAATGAGTAAGACTATTTATCCATCCACCTAACATACTTACATGCCTACCTCCTCATCTATCCTACTACACTGAGGAGTCATATTTCTGGGGTTTAAAGTTGAGTCTTTTCACTCGCCACATCTGTGAACTTAGACAAGCTGCAATGTCCCTGGGCCCCAATTTACTCATCGATACAATTGGTGTCTCCAAGCCAATACCTTCCATATGACATAGTGTGTATAGGTGGATATATCCATCCTGTTATCTACTGAACAACAGTTACTCCATCCAGGTATAGTGTGTGGGGCTGGATGGATGTACGCTCAAAGTGCTTAGGTGAATTCTCTGCTTTCTTCAGCCACAGGTAAGTGAGCTGGAGCATCTCTACAAACACAACAGATATGCTAATTACAGGTGATCATTAGTTATTCATAGGAAACTGTTTCTCTCAGCCCCTGCCCCCCCCCATCCCCTTCAGTGTCACACTTGATTAAGGAGAGGATCAGTGCCCAGATTCACATGATAGGAGCATGCATAATGTGAGGGAACTCTAGAGAAGAAAAATCATCAAATAATTGTACACTAGGAAAGATCAAGGAGGTTAATGGGGAAAAATGTGCACATAATTACACATATTTTTATCCTGTGAGAGTAGTTTTAAATATAAAAAATTTTTGAGCCATGAAAGTGGAGAATTCAGCCTATTAGAAGTAGGCCTGAGGGGCAGAAAAACCTAAAACGAGCAAAAGCTTTAAAAAAAAAATCAGTGCCAGAAATCACATATTCACAAACCTAACATTTGGTTGATCTCAGCCCATCCTTCAGATCTGAGGCTAAAACTGGTAACATCTGCAGCTACTGAATCCAAGGTGGGATTTTTTATAGTAAAGGAACTCCAGTCAACCTTTGATGTTCCAGCACTCACAGGATTTAAAAGCTGAACCCCACTTCGTCTCCATGCATAGCGGAGATGTAGATAAACATACCATCATCTTGAGGAGCACAGAGAGATGAGCTTGCGATGTCTGAAATCACAAGGCTGTCTGGAAAATTATTCCTAGACAATAGCTTTAGTTTGATATGCCAATATTCCCTTCAATTTACCCAAGTCAGCATACAAAGTAATGAGCTTCATTATGAAAATTCCATACAAATATATCACTATTCTGTGTTGCCCACCTCCCCAGCCTTCCCTGTCCCTTCTGCTCCTTCTTGCTGCTCCCCTACCTCCCTTGATTCGTCTCTCCTTTTGTTTGCATGTCACCTGTGTTCCATTGCTCTCCTCTCCCTTAATATCTTGGCTTCTTTTCTTGGGGTCTATTTTCTATCATGACCTACACACATGTACATACACCATATGTTTCTGTTATGCTAATTTTGATTAGTCAGCTTCACTGATGAAGATGAAATTATAGGAAGTCTTTGTAAACATGAGTCACAGTGATGTCTACTTCTGAGAGGCACACGGAGTCCAGGGGTCCCCTCAGAATGTCTCTTAAAAGCGATGATTCTCCATATCTGCTTCTAAGTCTGTCTGAGCACAGAGGAAGGGCAGTGACGGTGGGGACACTCCAGCCATATCCAACAAGTTCACAGTCAATGTTGCTATCAGTACAAATAAGCTTTAGTAACTAAAACTGTCACCTCAACCACACCACCAAACTCTTAGCAGACCCATGAAAAAGAGCAGCAAGGATGAGGCTTGGGGTAAGAATGCTGTGGGTGTGACTGTAGACAAACCTCTGATGATCTGTGATCTCTAGAGAGACCTCTCCCCTTTGGGTTTGGTTCACAAATTGGGGGCTGCCCTGGATTTATCACTGAAAGTCTTGGTCCTGGGGAACCTGCTGATCATTCCTTAAGACTCAGAAGCCAGGTGTGGTGCTAAATGCCTTTAATCCCAGCACTCGGAGGCAGAGGTAGGAGAATTGCCTGGAGTTTGAGACCAGCCAGGGACTCCGGAGTGGGTTTCAGGTCTGCCTTAGCTAGTGAGACCATGCCTCAGGTCAGGGGTCAGGGATGGGGGGGAGGAAAAGGAGAGGGGGAGGGGAAGAAGGCTTGGAGATGATGCCTGTGGAAGAGTGAACAGTCAGGTCTGGTACATTCTGCTTCTTGAACAACTCAAATAAACAACCCCCCATATGGAACTTGAATTTTCAGGGGATATGAGTAATCTTGTCATAGAAAAGTCACGGAACACCAAGAGAAGCACCAAAAAAAAAAAAAAAAAAAAAAAAGGGAAGTGATTGAGAGACCCGAGTTAAAGGAAGAATTGGAAGGAGGAGGTTTGAGAGAGATCCAAGTCATTTTTGCTCACTCTGGAATTCTGCCCAGACAGTAAAGCAGACCCAGATCTGTGAGACATTCCATGCTGTCTCTGCACAATTTCAAGGATGGGCCATACTGGCAGTGTGTGCGCATGTGCAAGTGTGTGTGTGTGTGTGTGTGTGTGTGTGTGTGTGTGTGTAAGCATGTGTGTGTGGGGGTGCGAGTGTGTGTGTGTGTGCATGTGCGTGCATGTGTGTGTATGCGTGTGTGGAGGGTGTGTGGGGTGTGTGTGTGTGTGTGCGTACCTGCACATGTGTGGGCACACTTGTGTGTACACTGTGTTTTCACATACATGCTTGCATATGTGGAAGCCAGACATTAAAAGCAGCTGCTTCTTGATTTTCCATCTTACTTGTTGAGATAGGGTCTCCTGCTTGAATCTAGAGCTTACACATGTGGCTTATTTACCTAGCAAGCTTTCCCTAGAGAGCAATCTGTCTCTGCCTCCTTAGTACTAGGATTACAGGTGGGCCACCCTCTCTGCCAGGCATTCAATTGGATGTTCATGCTTGTCTAGCAAGTGTCTTACCAACCAAGCCACCTCCCCTGCACCCAGACTGGCCTTCAGTAGCACTGTGTTGTTAGGAGTTCTCGGACCCAGGAGCAGTATTCGAAATGCTTATGAAGCAATGCTGCACACCTGCACAATGCTGACATCCCCAAGGATAGATACCAAGACCCATCCTTCAAATTGTCTCTAATGATTTTTATGGTAGGTGGCTTGTTGTTATCAAGGGCTCAGAACTAAAGCCAGAGAGTTCTATGAGGGAACTCACAATTTCGAGAAAGGCTTCAACTATAAGAAGTGTTGAGGAAATCCAGCTACCCTAAGCAGAGCACACATCATTCTCTCTCTACTCCAAAGATAACATGCATTAAATGACAATAACATCTAGGATTGTTTTCGATCAGAACGATGGTTTTTCCTCTCAGAATCTGCAGCAATCCTATGCGCTTCATGATTTCTAGTGTCAGAGACAAGAGACTGCTGAAGTGTTTCAACTGAGCCCTTCAGAAGATAGACACTGTAACACCTAACATTGCTTGGAATCCTGGAATCCCAATTAACATAAAACACAAGGGAGAGAAGCTCAGCAAGTCTAGGCAGAAACTTCCAGAGCCCAGGGTTGTCAAATATAAAGTGTAAAATGGTGTGGACACTTATGCTGCTGTGTAGCATGAATAATAGAACGTTAATAACAGCTGCAACATTTAAATTAATTGCAAGGATTAAACATTGCAGCTGTCTTCTTGCCAGAGAAGTGAAATTTAAAGGCTATTTCAGGTTTACTGTCCAATATCTCTTAGTTATACATAAAAATGTCTTTACCGATTAAGTGGACAACCACAGAATATTCTTTGCACTTATCACCATCGATTTAGTACTAAGAGTTTTAAAATTTATTTAAAATGCTCTAACTGGCTCTTTTGAACCTTCCTCCAGAGCTCCTGTTCTAACTGGTCACACAGCCAGCCAAATGATACAGCAGATCCAGCATAGAGACATCCTTAACTCTTTCCTCACTCAGCCCATAACCAGGTGGCCACCAATATTGGCTGGCATTCATTTACCAGTGCACATTGTTATCTCTGCCCTCTATTTTTCTTGTTCTCCAGACTCCAATCTTAGTCATTTGAACTTTGCAAGGGTTTTTCTTAAAATCATTTGCTGAGTAGATAGATAGAACAAGGACACTGTCCTTGATGACAGGGGTTTAAATACATTGCATGTTTCTCCCCCCCCCCCCCAAACCTAGAAAAACACACGGTATTCACACTTAGTAATAGAGAGCGGACTTTGAAGCTCAGGATGAATGGTTACGATGGGGCTGGGAATATGCTCAAAGTTTAGATAAAGGTGCTTGTTTGCAAAGCCCAACTTTTCCAGGTTTGAGTCCCCAGTACCCAGGTAAAGCCAAATGCACAAAGTGGAGCATACATCTGGATTTTATTTGCAGTGGCAAGAGGCCCTGGCATGCTCATTCTCTTTCTCTCTCTGCCTTTGCCGCTCTTCATTTCTCTTTTAAATGAAATAAATAAAAAATAAATAAATGTAACTACAGTAATAGAGGTTTGGAACAAGGTAACATTTTCGTCGACTAGGGACACAGGCCCAAACCATCATAAATCCTGATGTGCTCTACAAGACTAAAGAAGAGATGAGAGAAGATGAGCTCCCAGAATCCCTCTATGGCCCACTTTGCCTGAAGAAGCTAGACTGAGTTGCTGTCCATGTCCTAAATGATTTTAGGATCTTAACTCTTGAGGGGGCAATGTGGGTAGCAGATATTAGGCTTAGAGGTCATTGAAGGCAGAATGCTACCCCCCATTTCCCTGATACTTCCCCTTGACCAAAGAAACAGAGTAGCTGGTCCTAGGAGCCTCTCAATCAGCTATGCCTACGTGTCAAGAGACCACCCAATGCCTACAGACATGCTAAGGAAGTGGGAGAAATAAGTTATTCTTCAATGAGCATGCATTATACCCCAAGAAGCCTCTCCCTCAGTGCACATGCTCACAGACCCTCAATGTTGAGTTGGCCTGCTTTCCTGAGTTTTAATTCAAAACGCATAACTGCCCCGCCCCACCCCCGCCTCTCTTTCTTTTCTTTGGATACCAGCAGAAATCATAAGCACGCTTTCCCTGACACTTTGGTCTTTTCCCAGCTCGGAGTCCCTGACCCGGCAACCCTCCTCCGTCTTTCTTATGGGAAACACTCCTACTCTTGGGAATCTGTTTCTATACTTTCCTTAATAAAGTCTAAATTGGTCTGCCTTACTTCCTTATATACATTCCTTAATTCTTTGGCATGTGACACAAACTTGAACTCAAGAGCCATTTGAGTTCAGCCCATCTGGGCCAAGAGGCCCCATTGCTCTCAAGAAAATCCCACAATAACAGATTTAGAAATATCTTATTTTCAGGTTCCTTCTCCTCCTCCTCCTCTTCCTCCTATTCTTCCTCCTTCTTTTCTTTGTATTTTTAATAGAAGCCTCTGTACTAACTTCCACAGTGGCTGTGCCAGTTTACACTTCTGCCAACAGAGATGGGTCCTTCTTCCCCAACATCCTTGCTAGCACTTCTGACTGGAGTGAGATGGAATCTCAAGTATTTTCATTTTCATTTTCTCTGATGGCTACAGAGCGCTTGGGATGCTATTTCCCCTCTGCTTGCAGCATAGCTGGCCAGGATGTCCTCTGCCTCTGTAGGCTGCCCGTGAAGAAGCTATACCACTCCTGGCCATATACCAAAGGACTCTATTATGGCTGTACTCACAACAGCAGGACAATAGAACCAGGCTATATGCCCATCAACAGATGACTGGGTAATGAAAATGTGGTACAAAAACACAATGGAATTTTATTCAGCTGTGAAGAAAATTGAAATTATGAAATTGGCAGGACTATAGATGAATCTGGAAAATATATTAAGTCAGGTAGCCCAGGCTTAGAAAGACAAAAACAGTATGTCCCCTCTAATATGAGTAGCAATTAAAGGTGCTAGCTGTGTTCAAGTCCCCAGAATCTATGTAAAGCTAGATGCACAAAGTGGCACATGCACCTGGAGTTTGTTTGTGGTGGCAAGAGACCCTGATGCACCCATTCTCTCTCTTTAACTCTGTCCCTCCCTCTCTTATAAGTAAATAAATAAATAAGAAAGAAAAAATAAAGAAAGATTCTAAAAAATGAAACGAAATACCAATTGAGGAACAAACTAAAGGTCCATTAATAGAGGGTGGTTACACTCACCAATGGAACCTGTGTATCACAGAAAACTATACAAATATGAAAAAAAACTACTCACTGATAAGGTAGTTCTCTAAGACATATTTCTAACCAAGAAAGTAAGTGGCTGGATAGAAATATCAGTTTATTTTTAATATGTGATAACAATAATAATAGCATTCATTGAGTGTTTATTCTTAGGTATGTGTGAAAATATTCTTAAGACTGTGAACCATGTAGTATTATCATCTCCATTTAATAAATAAAGTTTCGAGGGCCACACTTTGCATATATAAAGAATTTGTCATGAGAGCCTGACCTCTCAGCCACTGTTTACATTGTAAAGATTAATGTCTAGGTGAATATTCATTAAGATGGTGATTTTTCAAGAGGGGAAAAAACTGTAATTAAATGAAAGAATAAGGGAAATGGTTTGATTTTGGTCTTGTAAATTCATTTATTTGAACATTTTAAATATTTTATTTATTCATTTTTAAGCAGAGATACATACCGAGAGAGAGAGAAAGAGAGAAGAGAGAGAGAGAGAGAGAGGGAGAGAGATTGAGAGAGAGAGAGAGAGAGAGAGAGAGAGAGAGAGAGAGAGAGAGAGCACCAGGGCCACCACCTTGTGAGTCGGCTTATGTGGGTACTTGGGAATTGAACCTGGAGCCTTAGGCACTGGAGGCAAGTACCTTAACTGCTGAGCCATCTCTCCAGCCCCTATTTGAACATTTTATAGTGATACCTTGCATATTTTTCATATATATAAAAATACATAGTAGCTATTGTATGAAAATAACATGGTAGGTTGCTCTGTAACAATCCAAGGAAGATAGGATACATGATAATTTATTTAAATAGTGCTTGGATTCATTGATTTGGAGTATTTAGGGCAAATCAAAAAAACATATATATATATATATATATATATATATATATATATATATATATATATATATATATATATATATATATATATATATATATATATATATATATAACTGCCTAGGTGATAAAAAGGGAAAGAAGGGATTTTGCGTGAATTACCTCAGAAAACATAGCTGCAAAAGTGTGGTCTGAGGGACTTTCAAAATGCAGCTTACTATGGAGTGCCCTAGATTCTGTTTGGGCAATCACAACTGAATTGTTTTGTTCCTGATGTCATTCATGTGCTGAAATCTGAACATATTTCTTCCCTCCTGTGCCTCTCAGTTTATTTATTGGCTCCAGTGTATCCTATATATTCTGGCAGATCATTCATACTTCTGCCTGGGGAGTATAAATCCATGTTTCCAAGGACAAATGTTTGAGAAATGGTGATGAAAGATTATGAAACACTTCATGTTTAATTTTTGCTTTTCATCTGATGGTTCCTGAGATGAAAAACTGCAGTGCTTTCAGTCTTGACAGATGTGAGGCCCCAGAGAGAGCTGCAAATCAATCGACCTAAGAATTTCTCAGAAAATGAAATCAGTTGGCTTTGTAGTTCTTCTTTGGTACAATTAATATTGATCGTCTTTCCCCACCCCCAAAATAACAATGTGCTGCAGCAAGAAAACAGCCATTGTCATCATTACAGATTCATAGTGAGACCTGTTTCTTCACTCACTCACCATCAAGCACTGTCTGGGGCTAGTTGTCTAATCTTTAGCTGTACCCCTTCTGAAATGAAGCACGGTTCACAGTGCAATCAGAGTAATTATTCAGAAAGAGCACTGACTGAGTTCTTGCTTAAAATCGCTGTGTCTGTGTTGCTGAAGCCCAAAGTCTTCAGCCTAGTGTACCTCGCCTTGATTGATCAGCCCTCTGCTTGTATTTTCCCTCCACTGCTAACCTACTAGTTTCCAAACAGAACTTGTCCCACACTCTGATGTCTGGATCCCTCTATGAGCTGTTCTGACAAGGTGGCTCTCAACTTCCTCGCTCCATTCAAGTGCCCAAGTGTCTGCCTAGCTCTACTGTGTTTCTTGTGTTTTTGTTAGAAATTATTACTGTGGTCTCCCATGGAACTCCATACTGATCAATACTTGGGACAGTAATCTATATTGTAAAGATCATCTGCTGCTCTTACCAATTTCTTCCCCACACCCTTAGGTGAAATTGAAGATAGCATCTTTAATTTTTGTGTTTTTTTTTTTACTTTACCTGTGACTAAAACGTGAATTAATTAATTAATCAATCAATCAATCAATATCAAGAAATGAATCAATGAATGCTTTACACACTAGGTTATGTTCATCAATGATTTTGAAACTGAAATATGTAATCATTTTTCTAAAAAAAAACACCCCAATGATCTTTTATTCAGGCCATGTCTTGATTAACGAACAGGAACAATTAAGGAAATTGTATCGTGCCATTTCAACACTAAAAATATAAAATCTAAGTAACTACTATCATTATCATATCAGCAGGGGAAAACAAAGTTACAAAGTATTCATCAAAGTCCGCAAATAACATAGAGATTGTTTTGCCTTTCAGAGGCTGAATGAGAGAGTTAAGTGCCTGGCTGAATGCTGATCTAGGAATGTTACCCTTTCTGTTCCCTTTGTTGTCACTTGTTACTGCATTGGGACCTCCTTATTTGGTTCTCATCCTAATGCTAGGGATGCTACAATAAATAAAATAAATAAATAAAATACAATAGTATTTTAATGTAGTGGTAATATATATTGAGTAAAGATACTGTGTTTTTTTTAATCAGCAAAATATTTTTAAATAAATGAACTTGTCACCTCTTTTTCACATGACTTCACTCCAGTTTCCCTGGCTTCTCTGTTATCTCTGCCACACACCAGTGGTCTTCCACCTGAGAGACTTCATGTTTTGCTGTCCTTTCTCTAGACAGTCTTCTTCCTCAGACTCCCAGGGGGCTCATGTCCTGCCTCTTTCCACCTTCTTTTCCAATGCTTCCTCCTCACCGAGGCTACACCACTGCCCGTCAGCATACTGTCCACACACTTTGCTTGTTCCTTTTGATTTATTTCTTGGTATTTGCCATCCTTAACATTCTTATATTCATTTAATAATTTGTTTTCTTTATTGTTTCTCTGCTTTTCTTCTCAAACAGTGCCTTTTCTCTCTCTTTTTCACTAAAGGATTATGACTGCCCTCAGTAATTAAAAGTATATGCTTTAAAAAAAAAGTCCTTGTTGAGGGCTGGGGGATGGCTCAATGGATAAAGCACTCACAGCTCAAGCTGGAGAACCCAAGTTCAATTCTAAAACCCCAGGGAAAACTGTTGGAAAGAAAGCCATGGGGGCTTCTGTAGTTCCAGCATGCTGAAAACAAGATGGGCGGCAGGGGCTGGAAAATTCCAGAAGCTTGGGATGAATACAGCAAAGAACAGTAGAGTAAGAATCCTCAGCCATACACCCTTATTCAAATAAAGTGGACAGAAAAACAGCTGTCTTCTCCCCTCCACCTCCACAAACATGCCATGCATTGCACATGCCCACACTTGACCCCTCACACTCAAGTACACAAGAACATGCAGGAACAAATAAATAATAAGGATTATAAAATTTTGGTGAATGTGTGAATTAATGCTGACCCTATGCCCATACATCCTTGTTTGTCAGTATATGAGCACTAGATGCACATTATTTATGTATATTTGGTCTGCTGGTGGTCCTACCTAACATTTCTCAAAAGAAGAAGTCAGTGGCATCACTGAGCATTAGAAAGAGCAGGTGAAAGTGTTTGATTTAGGCAGAGTAACACATCAAAGAGAGATATATAGTTAAACATTAAGGTTTCACGTTCCTATAAAATTTGAAGAGGCATTAAGAGACTTTTTAATGGCAATATTTGAGTCATTTTATTCATTGAACAGTTGAACACACCTATTGAAATTTGCACCAAAATTAATTCATGAATAATTTGTAAAAAAAAATAGAGACTAGGCAGGATGAAATTGATTTGGATTCTTTGTTGAATATCTCAAAGGTGAATGAGGTTATATACAACTATAGGGAAATGTGACTGAAAACCAAAGTCAAGTAGTTTTGCAACCTCACCTAATCAAAGAGAAGCCACATGAAATGGCAGGGCGGGGTCCTGGGGACATTAGTAACTAAAGTGTTCTAGTGCGGGCTGTACTATTTAAAGTTGTCTTACATTGCTTAAGAGGGAATAGAAAAACAGTAATTACTGTGTGATTTAGATTTTGAAAATCGAATCAATCACGGACACAACACCAAGGATAATCAGCTGCCTGTCCCCCCTAGCCTATCCTCAGTCTCATTGTAAAACTGGAAGAATTGTACATTTATGACACATTAGCCTGATATTTCTGCAAGTCATCCAAAGCGAACACTAAGGTCAGTTATGAGCAGTAGGGCCATTTGAACTTATGAAAAAGCTTCACTTGATGCTTCTAGGACTGTGAGATACAATAAGCTTCCATAGAGTATGATCAATGTTTTCTCTAAACAGTCCCTTCATTGTGCCACATATGGGATGCCTTTAATAAATCTTTTGGGCAGTCTTATTGAGAACTTTAAAGTGATATTCTTACAGTACTGTCTTCCTGCTGAGACAGATCCAGCAGCAAATCTAATAACTGTGAACTTCCAAGTGCTTTGCCTTTGTCATTCTGGGGATTGGGATCCACTGAGGTGTTTGTCCTCACAGGTCCTTGTTTCTGAAGACAGGCTGTGGTCCTCAGTTGTGGAATTCCCTGTCTATTAAACATTTATCAGAAACTCATTCTATTCACTTACACAGTGTACATGGTGTACAGTTAAATTTTAATAATTCAATTACTAATAAGCTTGTCTAAGTTTTGCATGAAATTTTACTAGTTTAGTTTAAGATCATGGCTCTCAACCAGGGATGATTTTTTTTTTGTCTTTCATTGGGGCAAGTAAACATAACTAGAGATACTTTTTGTTTGTCATGAGTAGAGGTATTGAACTGTTACAGGTAAATATAAACAACCTCCATTGCCCTTACAACAAATAAATTATCCAATTCAGAATATAAACTATGCCTCCAAGGGTAAGAATCCTGATTATGATATATGTAGTTTGTTCAAAGCATTAGTCAATTTTGTATAAAAAGAAAAACTGTTACATTGGATTGCTGTCACTTTTTTGGAACATGGTTCATTAATTTTGCATTTTATTCACACAAAATCTGAAACTAAGTACCACCTCTGCCTTCAAATAGTTTTGTGCGGATTGAGCCACAGACATCACAAGTGGCCGAGTAGCAAGTTCTTCCCCTTCTCCCCTGAACCCCTTTTCCTCCCATAGCAACAAATGTTAGGACCCAGGTTTGCTAAGCACTTCTTTGATAAATCCTTATCATTCTCTCCTCATGTCCAATCCCAGGTCCGGTTTTTGGTGCAATTATCTCAAAATAATTTTCTACTGTGTTCCTGTCTCTCCTCCCTGGCCATTCATCTTCTATTTAAGACACTGAAGAAACCACAGCATCTTCAACAAATGGTGCTGGACAAATTGGATAAATACATGTTAAAAATGAAAGTAGACCCACTCTTCTTACCATGCACAAAAGTCAAATCCAAATAGATCAAAGACCTCAAAACCTGAAACCCTTAAAATCCTATAGTATATAGGATAAAACTTTCAAACACATCAGCTAGGTAGGGCCCAGTAGCCCAGGAAGTTCAACAATCTCTCAACCAATGGGGTCTCATCAAGCAAAGAAGCTTCTGTACAGACAAACAGAATATACAGAGCCTACAGACCACCATCCGATTGGGAGAAAATATTCACCAACTATACCATGGACAGAGACCTAATAGCTATAATCTACAAAGAACTTTAAAAAAGTAGTAAAAAAAATCAAACAATCCACTCAAAAAAAAATGGAGCAGTGAACTGAAAGGGGAATTCACAAATGAGGAATTACAAATGGCCAATACTCCCTTCAGAAAATATTCACTATCCTTAATCATCAGGGAAATGCAAATCAAAACACCTATGAGATTCCACCTTAATCCAGCTAGAATAGCAATCATTTGAAAAAAAAATCTACTAACAATAGATGTTGGTGAGGAATCAAGGGAGGCTCCTGAAAAAAGATGAAAATAAAGCTACCAGCTGACCCAGCTATCCCTCTACTGGACATCGACCCTCAAAACTCCTCACTTCAGCACAGACACATCTGCTCAACTATGTTTACAGCTTCTCAATTCACAATAGCTAAGAACTGGAATCAACCTAGATGCCCATTGCTGGAAGAATTGATATCAGAGATGTGGTACATTTACACTATGGAATTCTATTTAGCAGGAAGGAAAAAATGACATGACATTTGCTGGAAAATGGATGAACTTGCAACAGATCATACTCAGTAAACTCACAAACTCACTCTCATATTCTTCCTCATCTGTGGTTCCTAATCAGGATCAGCTAGACCTGCCAGCAAACCTGACGTGCAATTTGAGAGACAGAAAAGGGGGAGGAAGGTGTTTGGGGGAGGGAATGAGAGGTGAGAGGAGATATACACAAAAGTCAATAAAAAACGAATACGTATCAAAGAATCCTTACTCTTGGACAGTAGGCTAAAAGTATAACCCTCCATAGGAAAATGGGGTTAGGGTAAGAACGGCCCAGAAGAGGGTGGGATGAAACCTAACACTAATACAACTGGCCCTAGCTTGTGATTCCCAGTACCAGAAATCAGTAGCTACCCACATTGAGCTGTTGATCAGAGAGACCTAGAGGTCCCCGAATCAAGACAAGCCTCTGTCACAGCATTTGATATCCTGCCTGAGGTAAAGGATAAGATCCTATTGCTAAAGACACCACAGGCTGCCAA
>PVHP010006499.1:0-60193 GCA_004024765.1 Zapus hudsonius | reverse complement strand
TGCACTTGACATCTTTGAGTAGTCCTGTCTGTTCCCACTTCTCAACCACATCCCACAGGCAGGTGACATACAAATCACCAGCTCCTGCTCTCTCAGATGTCTCCCTGGGTTTCCAAAGCACAAGACAATAACTTGTTCTTAGGATGTTTAAAATAGAATCCAAGTTAAACAGCCTGGAATTGCCCCAAGCCATCTGTAGGAGCACTATTATTACCCTAATTTAGAAATGGTATCACAGCAGCTTTATGCATTCCCAAATTTGCCTAGTCAAGGAAGATGCCTGATTCAGATTTTTTTTCTAAAAACCCTGAATAATGACCCAAACAAATGTAAAATAAAATATTGACTGAACAATGACTCAGGAAGTATTCTACAATGACCTGAGACAAAAGTTCTCAAAAGCCAGCAAGTAAATCAATGGGCACACTAATGGTCAATCACAAGCAGAGTCCAGGAAGTGGAGAAAGGAGTGTTTCTGAAACTCATGGGCAAACAGTATGGGAAGATATGAGGTCAGATGAAAGATCACAGACCTCCCAAAGGCTCTATGACAGATGAAGAACAAAATGTCAGTCATGATCAACCCCTGAGGTTTCAAGCAGCTTCAATAGGAGCAGGAACAAACAGGAAACCATAACCTTAAACAAGCCTGTCTTGTCAAAGCTGCACCATGCAAATTCAAGCCCCGGTGTAATATGAACCCAATGCTGTGTTCATTTCTAAATGTAGAAGGCAACGAAAGTGCTGGATGGACTTCCCTCAAAAGCTGCAATGTTCCATGATGACTGTGATGGTTAAATTTATTGTCAACTTGACCTGTGTAATAATCTGCAGTAATCTTGGGTGGGTATCTGAGTTTGCCTGCAGAAAGGATTGACAAAATCCTTTTCGGACTTTGGAGAAGGGTAGAGGTCCCTTCTCCAGAGTGAGCCCTTCCCCCCAAGCGGGTGGGCCTTCCAGAAGGGGACTGAATATAAGGAAGCATGAGGGGAAGGGAATCTCTCTTTCTTCCTCCCCTGGCTGCTGGTGCTGGCTCAGTCTCTCTGCTTAGATTTATGAAAGGAGGCCAGCCTTTTCCTTCAGTTTTGGAACTTCCCCTGGATCTGTTATTTCAATAAATACTTTCCTCCCCAAATTGTACCTGGTTTGGAGATTAACCCCAGAGGCATGTGGCTGACTACAACAATGACCAAGTTGGGGATGAGTTGAATATGTCACACAAAATTCATATTGCAAAGTTCTCACACTCAGTAGGTGTGATGGCTAATATAGCATTTAGAATCACCCAAAGACAAATGTCTGGGGGTGACGGTGAGGGCGTTTCTCAATTAGGTTCAATAGCAAGAGAAGACCCAACCATAACTGGGATCAACACTACCCCATGGGCTTTGGCTCCAGGCTGCATAAGGAAAAAGCTAGCTGAGCACTAGATTCATCTCTCTCTGATTCTTGACTGTGGAAGGAGTGTGGCCAGCTGCTTCCTGTTCCTGACACCATCACTTCTCCACTTTGATGGACTGGATCCACTCAAACTGTAAGCCAAATAAATCCTTCCTCCCATAAGTTGCTTCCTGTCAGGTATTTTACCACACTAACAAAGACAGTAATTGATAGACTATGATTTATAATGGGAGCCATTTCTGATGCAATTGGTTAAGATGAAGTCATGATGGAGTTGGTAAACCTTCACTCAAAGTACAAGTGTCCTTATAAAACAGGAATGATTTGGACATGCACTCAGAGAAAATGGCATGGGAAGATGAAGGGGGAAACCATGATTCTACAAGCCAAAGAATACCAGAAGTTAGGGGAGAGTCATGGTACTGCCCACAGGAGAATCCCTCCCTGAAGAACTGTGAACTTGGACTTCCAGATCATCCCGGTCTGTGAAATGATATCTACCTGTTCTGTAAGCCACATGAATTATGGCACTTCTATGGAAGAGTAACTCAGGACCAGTTGGAGTAACATGGGACTCACTAGCACAGTCTGAAGCAGGTAGGCCACCCAGGTAGGAAAACTGGCATTCTCTCCAACCCTCTCCATGGAATACCATTTTTCCGTCCTTCATTCAAAATGCAGATAAAAGGGAAACGAACCAAATGAGATAAAAACTAGCTAAGAGATTTGCTGAATAGATGGATGAGAGCCTCAGTCCAGAGAAAAAACAGCCTGACAGAGACGTCATGATGGCAGGGCTGGCAATACTGCTTGTTTAAATACATCAGCCTTGGATGGAGAAGAAAAAAAAAATGAGTCAGCCAAGAAATCCCTAATGAAGGAAAGATTTGCAGTATGTCCAGAATGCAATGCACCTGTCCAAGTTTAAATCAGCCAAAAGCTTGTGTGCAGCTTGGCAGAACTGTCATTCACACCATCCAAAATTCCAGGCAACTACCCCAGCTGCTGGCCCTAGCCACCCAGGCTGCTCCCCAGCCAGCTTCCAAAAACTCCCAAGTCTTGGGAGCCTTTATTTGAAAAATAAATGGGCTGCTCACATTATAACATCTCTTCAGTTTCTAATGGTTAAGAAATGTCTTTTAGACTCCACACCATACTATAGTCAGAATGGTGCTATTCATTTAAGTCAGGACTATGAAGTTTGCTGAAACATGTGAAAAAAAAACTCTAATGTTTGAACAATTGTGTGGTTTCTCCAAGACAGAAAAAAAGATGAATGGGATGCAAGAATTTTAATAGTACATTTCTGAGATCTTGTAAAACCAAAAGATGGCATGACAGTTTATGATCTTTCATGTGTTTTCTACTAAAATGTCACCAAATTCTCTCCCACTAATGGGATGCACTTTTTGCATAAAAAATTAACAGAAAATGGTTAGCACTCTCAGACTGGTGAGGTGGCTCCATGGATAAAGTGCTTGCCACAAAAATTTGAATGTCTGCGTTTAGATCCCCAGAACACAGGTTCTGTCCTGGGTGTCTGTAATCCCACTGAGCCATCAGCAAGGATGAAGGCAGAGAATCTAATGAAAGGTTGTCGGCCAGCCAGCCTGGAGGACAGAGCAGTGAACAACATAGACCCAACGACCCTGCCTCAAACAATCAGGTAAGTAAAGGATGACACCCAAAAATTGTCTTCTCATCTCCACACATGCGCCCTAATATGTGTGCACCCACACTCTCATACGTGAACATGTACAAACATATCATACACACACACCCTTCAGCACACAACCTCTGACCAAAGAAAAAGATGTAACACTCTCATCATCCCCTGACAAAGAAGACATGATAGCATACACTAAGCATTTTATGTAATATATCTAGAAACATGCTCATTGTTTCTTAAAGTAAAGCAATAAATGTTTAATGAGACTTTACTAGACTCCAGCATTAAATGCATGGCACTTGCTAACACATTTCGTCACCAGCTGGTGAACTGCAGACAACCTCTCACCCAAGCAGGAGGTCACAGAGCCACACTGAATCAGAGCTATCATCACATAGCTCACTGAAGGCTTACAGAGATATCCAGTGTTCCTTTTTCCTGCAATGAGAATGGATTTCACAAAGAAGGACCAAGGAAACCCCAACTCCTAAATATCTTATTTTTCTGATACTTCAATCCTATAATTAGAAATCAGCTTCTGCACTTGTCCTTGTTAGAATGCACATGACAATTTAAATTCCTGGCAGGCACCCACACAGTGTGAAATTGCCCATTAGATTGTTTCCAGAGCAGAAGGAAAGGAAGCAGGTACCACAGACAAGCAGCCCAGAGCAGACTTGCTGTAGCCAAGGAGCATGGCCAGCGACAGAAGTCACCCTCCCGCTTCCAGAAACTCCACTGTGGTTGTGTACAGGGCGGCAAGGGGCAGAGATGTGTGGGTGCTGTGGGGGATTCACACAGGAAGATCAGTTACAAACAAGAGGCAAAGGAATTTGATCCTTTATTTTCCTCCTTCCCCCTCCCTTCCTCCCTTCCTTCCTTCTTCCCTCACTTCCTTCTTCCCTCTCTTCCTTCCTCCCTCCTTTCCTTCCTTCCTCCCTCTTTTTCTTCCTTCCTCCCTTCTAACCTTCCTCCCTTCCTCTCTTCCTTTCTTCATTGCTTTTTTCCTGTCTTCCTTCCTCCTATCCTCCATGCTCCCTCTCTCACTTCCTCTCTCCCTTCCTTCCATCCTTCCTTTCTCCCTCCCTCCCTTTCTCTCTTCCTTCCTTTCTCCCTCCTGCTATCACACCATTTTCATATTCATTCTACAAGGATAACTGAGTATGAACAAAAAGGAGTAGTTGATACTATAACTGGCCACAGTTAGGCAATGCTAGGGTTGAAGTCTGGCATTAGGACTTCCACCATCATGTCTGGAGAAGAGGCAGCTCAGGCCTCAGAACCTTCTCTGTTGTCAATTAAAAACTCCTTGGGACTCCATCAGCCCCAAGGCCTGCCTCATCTCCCCTCTCTTCCTGCATGATCTACCCGCTACAGTCTCCCAGCCACAGAATCTTATGGGCATTGTTGTATTTTCACACTTTTCTATGACTTTGTGTGACAAATTATTGCACTTTCAAAAACTCAAGCTGCCATTTTCTAATTTTTGTGGATATTTATTGCTTCTGTCGGTTTACTGACAAGCAAGCTCGATGCAACTGGTCACAGGCAGTCCACCGGGAGGAAGCCAAAGTCATCTCTCTGCTTTGTCCTGGACCCAAGTTCATGATATGGTGTCACCCACAGTGAAGATGGGTCCTCCCAACTCAATTAACATAACCAGCATAATCCCTCACAGACATGGCCAGTGGCTTGTTACCTTAGTCATTCTAGAGCTGATCAGATGGATTGATAATTGACATAAGCCATCATATATATCTACTGTGAGAAGGGCCCCCAAGGAAATGGGGGCAGGAAGATGGGACATATAACCCAAAGAGAATATAACCAGTTTGCAATATCTTCATATGCTAACGTTCTCTATTAAATAAATAAGTTTTCAAAGAGCCTGACAAGACTGCACAGTGGTTAGAGGCACTTGTCTGCAAACCCTGCCAGCCTAGGTTCAAATCCCCAGCTACCCACATCCAGCTGGACAAGCATTTGATGGCAGCGGCCAGATACACTGGCATATTTTACCCTCAACACACATACACGTACAAATGAATACATTTGTAAAATAAAAGTTTTCCATACATGGGCTTAGTAGATGCTTCAGCAGTTAAGGGCTCTTGTGTTCAAAGCCCTGATTTGAGTCCCCTCTCCCCGGTTCCCACCAAGTGGTGCATGTGTCTGAAGTTCATCTCCAGTGGCAAGAAGCCCTAGCACCCATTCTCTAGTTCTCGTTCTCATAAATAAATAGATAGACAAATGTTTCTAAAATTTTCAAAGAAATTGAATCCTGAGTTATGCTTTAGTCTCAGAAGAAATCTTATATCAAATCTTAAACATGTATGATGGTCAAGAAAACCTTAATGAATACATTTATTTCATCTATACCAGCTAAACACAGTATCAGAGGAATCTGCAGGATAGAAATAATGGACTTCTAAGCAAAACGAAATGAAAATATGAGAAAGTTACAAAATGTTTCCACCTTTTTCGGTAGGATGATGAACATAGTTATTCTGCCTTCCAACCCACGTGGATTTTCAAACTATGATGCTGAGATGTGGGTCTGATTGCTCAAAGCACATATTCTTTTTTTTAATATTTTATTTATTCATTTTCAAGCATAAAGAGAGAGAGAGAGAGAGAAAGAGAGAGAGAGAGAGAGAGAGAGAATGCACCAGGGCACCACCTTGTGGGTCTGGCTTAAGTGGGTCCTGGGGAATTGAACCCAGGGCCTTAGGCACTGGAGGCAAGTGCCTTAACCGCTGAGCCATCTCTCTAGCCCTCAAAGCACATATTCTTAAAGTGTTTTATGTTTTAATCGTCTTTGTGTGCTGCCTCCCCTCCTTCTAGAATCTACTATAGTCTTTATTTTCCCCAAGAACTGTGTTTACCTTTGTGATCTCACAACAGCCATATCACCTCTTGAAATGCCTTCTCCTTAAACCTCTTCCCAAGACTACTGTTTGTCCTTTAAAATTCAACTGTGAGACCACCTACTTGAGGGCAACACTTTCTTACCTATTTCAGGATATGCTATTTCCTTCTCCATTTGACCCTGGTGCCTTCTACAATGCTATGTTTTATTGGTTATCTTTCCTCCCTCCCCTGAGAAGCAATCAGGTCCCAGGCAGCAACAGACCTGCAAGGTGTCTGTCTGGTCCTAACAAGATACCACGCTCATCTAGTTGTTCAATAAATTTTGTGGAAAAAAAATGGATGAGAAGCCATCTCCCAAGATGACAGAGATAATAAATTTCCTGGAAATTACTAGGACCTATAAGAGTTTGGGTCTTCCTTCTCATGTTTGCTGGAGGAAATGTATTCAGGGACCATTCCTCCTGGTACAACATCCACCAAGAACCAGCCAGGACTGCAGCATTTACAGTTTAATTCCTTCTCTACAAAGAGCTCCAGGTGCTATTCAAGCCACAGAAAGATAAGCAGTATATCTCACAGCTCTCTGAGGGGAGAAAGGCTGTACTCATTTCATTCAAATGATAATGGAGTTAAAATGAAATATATCACAATATTGAAAAATCAGGGTAGCTATAACCATCAGATCTTTCAGAAACAAAAGCCATCCCAGAAGGAAACTCCAGAAACAGGAAGGAAACAAAAAGTATAAATGGGCTATTAAGGAAATAACTATTATATTTCCTAAAGTAATTACACATTCAAAATCACGAACTAGGAATGGAAGTAAGAAAAGGAAGTACTGTGTTTATTCACCTTGTACGGTGCACATCAGAGAAAATGTCTCTACATCAATCCCAGAAAACAAGATGTTTCAAAAAAAATACTGTTATGTATGGGGATGTGTTTATCAAGCATGACTTGAAATAGTGGGCATTGAAAATAATTAAATAACCAGCCATATAACATATTAAACGAATTATCAAAACCAAAATGTCAATTAGTCAATGTTGAGAATGCTTTTAGTATAAGAGAAAAAAAATTCCATGATATCTGCACTTCGCTGACAGTCAAAAGCTACTGCGCCCCTGACGAGAAACTAAGTAGGAAATGAATGAGGAACCAGACGAATGGCATCCTGAGATTTCTCTTTTACTGACTTTATACACACACATCACATCCCCTTTCATCCAATATGCTGCCAAAAGAAACTTTGCCCACCCGAAATTATCTCCAAATCACATTTTTGGCATAAGGCTTAATTTTTTTTCTTAGTTTTTGTATAGCTATTCAAATCGTGGCCCTAATTTCTTCATCTTAAGCCCTCTTGTGGGATGTTTTGCAAACCAAAATTAACAATGCTGTCATGAAGTGACTGGTTACATTTTTGGGCGGGAGGCGTGTGTATTATATGTGGTAGTGGTGGGGGGGGGGGCGTCAACACTGTCCATGCAGAGCTAAGACAACATTACATGCTGAGCCATTTTTCCAACTCCTACATACTTTTTTGTATCTTGCATACTTTTTTGTATCTTGATTTATTTATGAGAGAGAGAGAGAGAGAGAGAGAGAGAGAGGCCCCCTGGTGCAGCAACAAATACATTCCAGACTCATGCACCACCTTGTGCATGTAGGTACTAGGGAATTGAACCTTCAAGCTTTATGTGGGTACTAGGGAATTGAACCCAGGCCTCTAGGCTTTGTAAGTAAGTGCCTTTAACCATTAAGCCATCTCCCCAGCCTCTGGATACTTTAAAAGCGGTGTTCATTCTGTTCTCTGTGCATCTTTTCTTCCTTAATCCAAGAAAGGGCCAATAAGACACCATAAATTCTATGACTGAGATGTCTAGACCATGAAAGTCTTGGACATAAAATTCCTTCCGACTGAGGGCTGCAACAAATGTCACCTCCACTTGTCAAGAGTTTCGGCTCCTATAGTTCAGTAAGAAAAATGATCCTTACTGACAGGATGATAATAATCTAACCTCTGGGTGTGACCTAATTATGCTAATAACCATGCTTTCTTGACTACTTATTATCTGCATGTCACACTGCTGGTGCCTGGCATATTCTACTGAAGCTGATGAGATGCACATTATGACATCATATTATAGATTATGAAACTCTGGGCAGGGGAGTAAGAGCTTCTGACCCTGCTCACTTGTAATAAACACAGTCTATTTCTAACCCTCCTTGGATAGAGGTGTTATCCACAGAGCCACGAGCTGACAGATCAGAGCTGTCAGGAGACAGCCTGACTCACTGTGGCCTTAAGTAATCCCATACCTAAATGTGGCCCTGCTTGTTATGCGTAGGGACAATAGAAAAGACTGTCCCGTGAGCAGATGTGTGAAGTACCAGAGGGCCCACAGTGGTCCATGCTATCTGTGGAGAAACAATCTCCTTCCCTGTTGGCCACCCAGCCATTAGCAACATCCTCCTCTCTGGACCTGACCTGTGCCTGATGTGTTTCCTATCCTCTACTCCTAACGATTACAAAACCAACAGCGGAGAGACAGGCATGTGGAGGATGTCAGGAATACCATAGAAAAGAACTCAGGGGCATTTCAGAAAACAAACTGTCAGAGATTGAAAGCATAGCAATCCCTCATTGAGCAACTAAACATTCCTGAAGGATCTGCTGCTGTGTGTCCCAGATCACAAGATCAGGTTATGTTGCAATTTCGGTTTCGCATTTTAGACCGTGAGAAAAGCATGGGTTTAGTCACAACTAGGGAACAGAGTCCCCATTCTATTCTTAACAGCTATATATTAATGGTCAAAGAATTGGGTTTCACTGTGTTTTTTCAAATATAAATATATACCTTTATTATTCAAAATTTGATACATTGTATGGGCAAATATTGTGTTGGCATGCCATTTCCCTCCTCCCTGTCCCCAAGACACTGGGTAATGTCCTCAGTGGTTTTCATATATTCACGGAATGCCCTCTGATCACATTCATCTGACATTATCCAGTCTTTTCTCCCTCCCTGACAGTCCTTTCCATTTCCCTAAAAGTTCCTCCTTCATTTTCATGCCCCTTTGCCTTCTTAAGTGTCACATATGAGACTTCTTCTTTTTCTATATTTCCCTGAATGTGATGATTTCCAGTACCATCTGCTTTCCTGCAAATGGCATAACTTCATTCTTTTTTATGGCTGAATGAAACTCCACTGCATATATATATATATTTTCTTTATTCACTCACTTGTTGACCAGCATCTCTACCTTGGCTATTATGAATAGAGCAATCTTGGTGGGAATGTAAATTAGGACAGCCACAATGTACAACGGTGCCAGGAGTACACACACACACACACACACACACACACACACACACACACAAATGTTCTGCTTTCTAAACATGCAATACTTTTATGAAAAGATGCTTAAATCAATTTCAGGAAGCCATTAAAGCATATTACCAAAAAAATATAGATCACTTAAGAGCAAATTCAGTATATCAACATTTTCCCCCTTTGAGTGGCAACCTGTGTCATCCCTTATTTAAACTCTGAGCATGGGTAAGTGCCCATGGCTACTGTGGACTAAGTAAGGAGTTGCAGGTAAGACTTCATGGGCAGACAGCCACTGTCATGGGGAGAAAATCCTTCCAGGTGTCAGGTGTTCTAGTCCAACGCTCCACTTCTGTACTATCAAGCACAGTAGACCAGCCCAAGACAACTAGGAGAGTTTGCAGCTCAGGTAACTGGTTAGGAAGAGTCCATCCCATTGGAAAGGATGAACAAGAAAGATATTGCTGAGTGAAATGTGGAGGCAAACACTACCATCCCTGCCTTCTCTGTCATTCCTGTTGCTCCTCATGACATTTCTGAAATCAAAATAACTTGAGGGAGATGCATAGCCTCTGTTAGTAGTGTTTCCGATATTTGGGAAACACTCTCATTTTGATCTTATTTTCTCATTATTACTTAAGAGTAATGAACTGAATATTTGCAATTCTGCCAAAGAATTCTTTTTGCATAGATGGCATTGGAGAGAATCACTGGCTCTGACATTCTACTTTTCCATAAAATATTCCGTGTGGCACGTGGAAAATGGCTCTGGAACTCATTTTGTGTTGCATGGGCTTGAAGAAACCTTCTTTGATTACTTCTAGTCTGACACTCACAATGCGAAGAAGAAAGATAAGAATAGGCTGAGTTCCAGTTCATTATACCACCAGTAAAGAAACTTACAACACTCCCTCTATGTCAATAGCTCCATTGTGCTCATGGACCAAGGGTGGAATATTTCTTTTCAGATTTTGACTTGAACAGACGGTTGGCAAATGCTTGGTATAGCTCTGTCACTTTCTAATTTTCTCACTGAAGAGCTAGTCCCCCATCATTGATGCCGAGTCCTCTATATGGCTCCTTTAGAAAAGCATTTCTAGGACTGGTGAGATGGCTCAGCAGTTAAGGCACTTGCCTCCAGTGCCTAAGGCCCTGGGTTCAATTCCCCAGGACCCACATAAGCCAGACCCACAAGGTGGTGGTCCTGGTGTGCTCTCTCTCTCTCTCTCTCTCTCTCTCTCTCTCTCTTTATCTCTCTGCTTAAAAATGAGTAAATAAAATATTTTTTTAAAAAAAGCATTTCTACCAGAATAAATTGGAAAAGGGAGGACAAAATAGATCAGACGTTTGCCCATCTCTAATTGATAAAAAAGACAACCAAAATTATTTCAGGTACATTCAACTGTCTCTGTTATTCCCAACAAAATAGAAATGTCCATGCTTTAAAGGACCTGGCATACCATAAGAGGAGGTTTTGCTATAGATAAGATGTGTTAAGTTCTAGGCCAAACCTAACACTCATTAAAGGAAAAGTTAGTAATATCAAAGGTCTTGGCACATCTCAAACAAAATTGGTACACAAAAGTTCCACCAAATGTTTTTGAACTGTATTAGCCTAATGTGACTTGCTTAGGAATTCTGCTCCAGATTAAATGACAGGAAGATTTCACTTAGAAGAACCAGAACTTTCTATCCTAAGAAGTCGTTCGCTTTGTCCGCAGCATCCCAGGTGATGATGGCATTGAGTTAACAAGTCTTCCACAGGGCATGTGGCCTACGTAATTCTACGTGAGCCTAAATGGAATGGTCCTGTTTACCACGTCATATTGCCTTCTCATCTAATAACATCTGAATATTTACACTAAAATACATACCATCATGTTTCTTTCATATACTTTGCTTAAGTATTCATTTATTCTTTTAAAAGGAAGTATGTAGCTAGTTTTCATTATCTAGAAAAATGAGCTCAAAATAGTTAAGAGCTTTATAAAATATTTACTATGAAGGAGATCACTGGATCACTGCCACTTGCTATCATTTATTAGATGTGGGATAAATGAGAAATACACTGAAACATAGACATTTTAGTGGATAATGGAAGAGGTCATATTATTTAATTTAATAAATGGATGCAATGCTAGGTAATTATCTGAAAATCCAAAAGTGCTTTAATCATGCTATGGCTTCCCATTTGCTAAAGGTCATCTGAGAGTCATTTTAAAATTATAAACCCTGGAGCCTGGGGAGATTGCTCAGTGAGGAAGAGTGTTTGCCTCACAAAAAATACGGCATGCAAGGGCCCAATTTATCCTAAGATAGATCCACAGCACCCATGAAAAAAGCTGAGTGTCAGGATTAGAGATATGGCTCAGCAGTTAAAGGCAGTTGCTTGCAAAGCCTGACAACCGAGTTTCAAGTCCCCAGCACCCACTTAAAGCCAGATGCAGAAAGTGGTACATGTATTTGGAGTTTGCTTACAGTGGCAGGAGGCCCTGGTACAACCTTACTCACTGCCTCTTTAAATAAAAAAAAAGCAACTCCATATTCAGTGAGAGACTGGATGGCAAGAAAATGAAGTTGAAGAGCGATATGAGAGGACTTCTGTTCCTCTCTTGCCTATGCATGCATGTACATGGGCACGTGCATCTGCACACACACACGTGTATGTCACACATACACACACATACACACATACACACCCAAATACACACACACATACACACACAATACACACACATACACACCCAAATACACACACATATACACTGTGATGGTTAGGTTTTGTTGTCAACTTGGATCTTTTTAATTATCTTGGGTTGGTCTCTGAGGATGTTTATAGGAAGGCAGCCTCTCAGCAAGGGACAGGATGTAAAGAAGCTCAAAGAAGCTGGAAGTAAACATCCTTTCCTGTGTGGGCAGTGCAGGAAGGAAATTCCAGAGACTCAGGAAGCCATTAAGTCTGAGGAAGGGTTGTAAGACCCCACCCTAAGCCTATATAAAGGAGAAGAAATTCTCTTTGGCCCCTCCTGCCTGTTCCCTGTTCTGTGTGTGTGGTGTTGGTGATGGGTTTCTCTCTCTGCTGGGACCTGTGAAAGGGGAGCAGCCTCTTTTGCATTCTGGAACTTCTCCTGGATCTACAGCTACAAATAAATCCTTTCCTCCCATAAACTGTGCCTGGTTTGGAGATTCATCCCAGCAGCATGTGGCTGACTACGACACACACACACACACACATCAAAAAACACTAAAAGCAAACATGAAAATTTAAAAACAAAGCAGATTTTTTTCCAGACTACTTAGAAAGAGCTCAAATCAATACACCTATGAATTGATATGTCCAGTTGCCACATGCCGTTTTGTAACGTAGACACTAATGGAAACAGCTCCTTTTGAAATATTTAAACTCAATGGTTGCCGTTCTTTGTCTCTTTTATCTCACTGTAAACACTTTCCCTAAAATCGGGATAACTTCCATTTTCCCTGCACAGGGCACACTTCCCTCTAAATTCTGCAATTTAATTTCCACCTCCATAATTTTGAATATTTTAAAGTCATCATTTTACACTCTCCATTTTCCTCTGAAATTGCCTTCAGTAATGGCTTCCTAACTCCATTATCCTGGAATTACATTTATCACATTTATGGGTTTGCCTTTTAAAAGCAAAACAAAACGAAAAGCCATAAAATTTGGGGATATGAGCCTAATCACACGTTGTGTCCTCGCCAGTGATTACAAATATGCCCTAATGTGCTTCGATCAAGGTGAGGTTTATCACAAAATGTGGATTCATTTCAGAGGCACATTGCTATAGAGTAATAGGAGAACAAAGCACCTTTTGAATTGCGTTCAACGGCCAAAATAATTGACTCACAGGCTTAAATTGGACATCCAGAAGATGCAGACAAAGAAATCATTGAGGGCTTAAGCAAGCAGAGAAAACCCACCAAGATGGTGAATTATTTTGTGAAATAACACAAGAATAAAAACCTTGGTGCACATTAGAAGACGTCTATTTGGTACAGAGGTACTTAAAAATCATGCAATATACACAAAATAAAACAATTTATTTATTTAAGTAGCATTTAAGAATACTCCAGAGCTAGGCAATAGTTTAAACGACATTAGCAATCTTTTCACCCCATCTCCCCCTCCTGAGATATGGTTTGAACTCTGAAAACATAATCTGTCTTTTAAAATCATTTAAGAATTTTTAAGAGGCTGCCTGTCAGACTCCTTTCTATAGAATAAAATGTTTTCCAGAAAGAGATGACTCACAGCACTTCTTTTTTCAACAAGTATCAGTAAAAGGGGTTGATTCATAGTCATATTTTAAAAAGAATGTTTTCTCAATGTTTAGACAAGAGTTGAACCACAAAATAATATTTTATGATGACTCACTGGACTAGAGACTTTAGGGTAATTTGTTGGTGGTGAATCCACTGGAATATAAATTATGTGAGGTCATGTGCATAAGAGAATACAAAGATGTTTCAACATAATACATGCAACCCAAGAGCAACCATTACACTTTTGCTGTAAGAAATGTAGACTTAAGGTTGTAGCTCTCTGAACTTTGTGATGTGATTTCCTTCTGATGCCCTGCCTTTGTAAATGGCATCCCTTTATGCCTGATGCCCAGTTAGGAGGCCAGCCTCTGTCCTGCGTCTCATTTAACTGGACTCTCAATTTTATCACTCCTTCCTCCTTTCTTTCTTTTTTTTTTTAAACAGTTCTTTCTTATCTTGTTTTTGAAGCAGGGTCTCACTCTAACCCAGATTTATCTGGAACTCATTCTAGCCAAGTTTGGCCTCAAACTCACAGTGAATCTAGTATTTCAGCCTCTTGATTTCTGGGATTAAAGGTGTGAACCACTACACCCTGCTTCCTTCTTTCCTTCCAACAGCCTTCCATCTGCCTTGGACACCACGTTCCTACGGTGAATGGCTTCTTCGTATCACCACTCAGCTGAATAACTCTTATAGTGGTCTTGCCATGACTCTTTCTTCTCATACCTACCTCCTTTCCATCTATCCCTGAAATATAGCCAGAGCAATTATTGTAAAACAGATCTGATCCTGTAAGCCCTGGTGTAAAATTCTATGTACCCCTAGACTGTCCATCAAATTCAAAGTTCTTAGCATTACTATAAATCCTTGGATAGGTTGATTGTTCTCAGGGAAAAGTGAGTTGATTGTTGTGCTTTGAATAATGTAGGAAATATAGAATCATTTACTAAAGGTAATGAAAGACCTACCTAGAGCTTAGAAATAGGAAGAGGAGGGAACATTCGAGGAATACGATAGTGGCTGGAGGGTCAGGTGACCAGAACAAGAGGAAAGAGAAAAAGAAAGATATAAAACAGAAAAAAAAATCAAAACTTTCGGTGTTTTATTTATTTATTTCAGAGAGAAAGAGAGAAGGGTAGGAGTATATGTGCATCTGGGTCTTCTGCCTCTGCAAACAAACTCCAGATGCATGCACCACTTTGTGCATCTGGCTTGACATGGGTACTGGGGATTAGAACCCAGGTCATCAGGCTTTGTAAGCAAGCGCATTTAACTGCTGGACCATGTCTCCAGCCCCAAGTCAAAACTTTAAAAAGAACTTGGTTGGATGCCTCTGGCTTCAACCCTGTGTCCTATGAGTGCTGGGCAGGATCTCAGCTGACTAGTCACTTCATTTCTCAAGGATGGCCAACAACCTGGATGAGGCATTTCTTTTCCCATTATGCTCCAGGTAAAAGAATACCAGGGAAATTCAGGCAATTCAAACATTCCAAGAAAGCATTTGGGGAGCTTTTCTCAGACATGAGGGGTGGGGAGAAGGAAACCTCTTAAACTGCTAGTATGGAGATCTAAAATATTTCAAAAGATGCCTTGAATCAGGGGATATCACATAAGAGAAATCATTTTGTTTTCTCCATGGCATTTAAAGGATCGTCTAGGAGGTAGATAAAAGCCTTCAAACGATGTCTAATATCAAAGAAAAACTAATAACTACTTTTTTTTGAAAGAACTGAAGGCAGGCAGATTATCGAAATTTGAAAAATAAATGCTAAGGAGACAAAGTGTGTTATCTCTGTGTGAAACAAATAATCCTAGACAGTGTGTGTTTTCATCATCTTCTTTAGCTGAGCAATTCAAAGTGAGATTTAGTCTGACAGAACAAATCATTAATCCAGACAGATTCATAACCACCTGTAGTAATAAGATAAATAGTTTACTGAACAATTCTAAACACTGAATGAGGCTGTAAAAATGAAATTATTTCAATATAGAGGAAAGGGTTGATGAGATGTCTCAGCAGTTAAAGGTGTTTGCTTGCAAAGCCTGACAATCTGGATTTGATTTCACAGTACCTACATAAAGCCAGCCAGATGAACTAACTGGCAATGCATCTGCAAGAGGCCCTGGTATCATCTCTCTCTCTCTCTCTCTCTCTCTCTCTCTCTCTCTCTCTCTCTCTCTCTCTCTCTCTCTCTCTCTCTCTCCCTCCCTCCCTCTCTCTCTCCCTCTCTCTCCCTCCCTCCCTCTCTCTCTCCCTCTCTCTCTCATAAATAAAATATTCAAAACAAAGAAAATTAATTACTGTGAAGCACATAAGCCCTCTATCCCCTTATCTCCATCTATTTCAGTTACATTTCCCACAAACCAAATGTGGAAAAATCTAAAGGTTATCTGCTTTTTTTAACATCATGAAAGTAATCACATTCCCTCCATTCATTCTGATAAAAGATGGCCTGGTGGTCTCTTTATTGCTCATATGAGATGCAGCTTAACTTTTTTTGAAACACATAAAATTTCCACAGAAAATATATTTTCTATAGTTAGCGAATATACATTCCGAAACAGGGTCGAAGTGATGTCTGTCTGTATTGTTGTAAAGTTATTTATTGGCAGATCAAAGTGTTCTGCTGGCCATTTTAGAGAGGAAGTTTTCCAAGTTTAGAGATGTGAGCCAGGAGATCTTGAGAAAGCTATGAGATTTCTGAGGTGGTGGAATTCAGATTATGAGAGACATAGACATCTCAGACAGCTCATGAGGATGTGTCTGGAGGTCATTCCTGGTAAAGAACTTGTCTTTGTTTTGTGAGTGAGGTTGAAGGCAAAGTAAAGGATTAATTAATGAATTGAGTGGAGACTATTTCAAGAGAGCATTGCCAAGCTGTGGCATGTGATCAGTGGATGCTGTTAACTAGGTTTGCAGAAAGGTAAGAAAACATGTAATCGAACCAGAAAAACAACAATGTTTAATGTTCATGATAAAGAAAAAGCAAGTGCAACAAGTCTGTGATTGTTAAAGGTTTGAAAGGCTTTCCTTCAAAGAAGAGAGTGAAATGAGAGGACCCCCAACTACCCTGCTGGAAAAATATAAGCTAGGGAAGTGTTTCTTCTTGTTCAGCCACCCAGGAAATCAGAGGTTGGTGCAGCCACGGTCCAAGGTGCCCAGTGACAGGTGAAACTGGTACTTCTATGCGGTGTTGGCTTTCAGACATGCAGAATGCAAGTCATAGGGGCACAGAGACTTGCACCAAGGTTTTTAAGGAAATCTTGGGAGTTCACACAATGTGGAAAATGAGTCCCTGCAGGCAGCCTCTGAGAGGCTCCATGTGAGAAGCTGTGAAGGTGAGGCTAAGTTGTAATGGAAGCCCCAGGATGTTGAAAATTCTAGGAACAGGGGGCTTCTGGTTTAAGATGGTGGACTAGCAGCCATGCCACATCCCTCAAGAACAAGGGTTAGTTCCTTGTTCAAGGAACGAGGGAAGCCTTCCTGGCTTCGGATCCTCATGACTGGAACCTGCCATGGAGAATCAGCGCTCGCTGGAGGCAATGGAGATTCTATTTGTATCTTTCAGAATGCTGCCAGAGAGCTGTGGCTCATCCAACCCTACCAATGAGCCACAAGCTGACATCCTGGCAAGATATGAGCCACCCCAGACCTACCATGGAGGATCCACATGGAACCCTGCAGAGAATGATGGGATGAACAAGTGACCCATAGTGACAGCCAATCAGTCAACACAGGACAAGCCAGACAGACACCAACGATCTTCAACACAACCTAAAGCAGAAGTGCAGAGACCCCTAAGTTCTCAACAATAAAGCAGCCTTAATACTCACCCACCATGACTCAGGGAATTGAGCGGAAGAGGGGCAGAAAGATTGTAAGAGCCATGATGGAGGAGAATATCCAGAGACATGGCCCCCTCAGTAACAACATACAAAGGGGGGTGGAACTGGGCTGACTCCTAGGCTATCCATAACCCCCTGTGCCATGGACTGAGCCAGTTTGCCAATGGAGGAGGATACCCAGCTGATTGGGACAGGGAGGAGGGAAATCAGGGAAACGGGGTTAACAACTCATTATTTGTTCATTAAATTTATCTCATTATGGATAATAATAATGATAATAAAAAGAACTTAAGAAAAAAAATTCCAGAAACACAGAAGAACATCTGTTTATGGAAGGTGCAGGCAGTAGGGGGATCTCACATCATGACACCATGTGCCCAGGATACCAGACAGGAAGCTACAGGATTTGATGGAAGATTGCCAGGGTCAGGCCTTTCTATATGACAGCCAGTCCCTAGTTCTGCTTTGTTTTCTGTTTCCTGATGCTGTGATGTGTGCAGCCTCCACTCCATGCTCCTTCTGCCGTCTTGGCTCCGTGGAGGTGACTGAATCCTCTGAAACCATGAACCAAAATAAACCCTTCCTCCTTTAATTTGGCTCCATTGGGTATTTTGGTCACAACAATGCAAAAGTAACTAATACATATTGTTGCTATCACAGAATGTAATTGCTACATTTTTTTAATGACGAGGCATTGGAAATTTGTAACCAATCACTTTTTAAATATTTTTACTTGCAAGCAGAAAGAGAGAGAAGGAGGGAGATAGAGAAAAGTAGGGAGGGAAGAAAAGAGGGTGTAAGGATAGAAAGAGGGAGGATGGAAAGAGGGAAGGAGGAAAAAGGAAGGGAAGGAGGGAAGAAATGGGAATGTCTGGGCCTCTTGCTTTTGCAAACAAACTCCAGATGCGTGCACCACTTTTGTGCAGCTGGCTTTATGTGGTTATTGGGAACTCAACACCAGGCCATCAGGTTTTGCAAGCAAGCACCTTTAACTGACGAGCCATCTCTCCAGTCCTGTGTCCAATCTTTGATCCCACTTATAAGTCTAACTATAGCCTTCCCTGCTTGCAAACACACAGGCTTTTGTAGCTTCATGGAGTTCTGCAAGCACAGTGGTTCCCCCAGATCTCTCTCTTCTCCATCTCTCACATCTCTCTATGATCTGTCATCACCATGGTTCCCAGACCCCCCCCCCAAAGCTACTCATGTGTTTGCTGTTCTTACTTACTCCATGACTCAGTGCAGGAGGTTCTGTCTACTGAAAGTTTCAAAGCCCATGTTCATCCTGGGAACCTCCCCATGAACTTCTGAGGCACGTCTGACCATTGAGCTCCACTTGCCCCCTGCCCATGCCTCCATTGTGGCATCTCTGTTAGAATTTAGCTCATCTCATTGAGCCTCTCTGTACGTGAGCAGCTCCAGAGAAGGTTCAGCTTCTAACTCACAGAACACTAGGCTTTATAACCCCCCAGTTAAGGTCACTCACTGAGCCCCACTCCAGGAGGGAATGGTTATATGCCAGGAGAAAACATCATGTGCTTAGTGGGAACTCAAGAGGCTCTTCTTTTCTTTTTCATTATCTTTTGAAAATGACTTGAAATGAGTTGTCTTTTCACTAGTCAATTTAATTGACTACAAATCACAGTTAAGGACACCAATTTTACACACTCCAAATTTCATATGACTCTAATGGGCCTAAATTGACTCAGTGATTTTCTTTACTCTCATTCTTATTTCCTTAGGGATTCCCCCACCCCTCCACACACACACCTCTGGAATTTTTGTTTTGTTTAGTTTTCAGTTTGAGTTTTGTTCATATTTGGAGGATTTTTATTTCCTTGGGGTGTTCTAGTTTGCTGTCTCCAGGTAAGCAATACATGAGGGACCACAAAGAATTCAAACCCCTTCATTTCCCATTTTTTCCCAGTTCAATCACACACTGGAAACCTCCCATGATAAATAGCCGGCTATCACTTACTAAAGGGGACACAAGACAGAAAAATCAATGTTCATGCAGAAAGTTTTCACAGTAGATCTGGTGATATAGCAAATACATTGCAAGACTTTTCATTTGCTCTAACTCAAAAAAGATATATGATTCTCCATATATAAATCTAGACCTACTATGAGAAAGGAAAAAGTACTTACAACTTAGAAAAGAAAGCCTTAAATATGTGCTGAATGTCTGTAATGTTTTGCATGAATCCAGCTAGGGTACAATTAATGTTGAAGAACTGAAGACTTTATTTAGGCATATTGAATGTAATAGAAACTGGGAATCATCTCTCCATTAAATGAATAAAAGTCAAGGAATGAAGACTTAAGACACATTTTGAGGAAACAGAAGGCTGAAAATAAATGTCTGGGAATTGGGGTCTTTACTCACTTTCATCCCCAAAACAGCTTTAAAGTGTTAAGAGCTGATACACATTTATGAGAACAGTTTTGAGACGGACAAACTGCAGTGTAATGTTGGAAAAGGAAGGTCCCACTGCAGAAAGACAAGATGAGGAGCTGGGGCTGGGGGCTCAGCACAGGAAGACTGAAGTTAGACTGACTGGAACCCTGACCCCTTCCCTAATGCATGATCATTCAAGTCTCCTAGCAGCCATTCCTAAAATCCCCTCCCTCTTTATCCCTACTTACCCTACCCACTGTGACTTTTAAAAAATAAGTGATTTTAAACAACTATATAAAAAAAAATTTTCCGCCCCCTCTTCTGCTCAGTTTCCTGGGTCATGGTGGGTGAGCATTAATGCTGCTTTGTTGCTGAGACCTTAGTAGCCTCTGTACTTCTGCTTAAGGTTGTGTTTAAAATCATTGGTGTCTGTTTCGCTGGTTCATCCTGGGTTGACCGATAGGCTGTGGTTATAGGTCTCTTGCTTATCCCATCACTGCCTGCGGGATTCCATGTGGATCCTCCATGGTAGGTCTGGAGTGGCACATCTCTTCCCAGGAAGACAGCTATCGGAGGCCCTGGTGTACCGATTCATTCTCATTCTCTCTCTCTCTCTCTCTCTCTCTCTCTCTCTCTCTCTCTCTCTCCTTGAAAATAAATAATTTTTCAAGTAAAATTTAATTTATTTAAAAAGAGCCAAACATGGTACCAAACAAGGAGACTTGTTGGAAAGAAGGGATTTCAGTGCAGGAGAAATTCAGGAGGTGAAAATAGAGGGTTGTGGGTAGAAGATTATGATCATGGTATATTGTCTATATGTACAGAAGTTGTCAATAAAATGTTTAATTTAAACTTTTTAGGGTAAGTAGGGATAAAGAGGGAGGGGATTTTTAGGAATGGATGCTAGGAGACTTGAACGATCATGCATTAGGGAAGGGGTCTGGGTTCTAGTCAAGAAGTGATCACCTGTGCAATAGTGAAACCAAAACCTTGGGGGAGGGTAATCAATGGCTTTCAAATTGACCAAGAGATCCACTCAGTGACAAAGAACCCTTAGCTGGAATTGGGATTCAGGGCAAAATCATATGGGGACCAAAATCTTGGACTCCAAGGTGAAATTCCCATTACCAGAGAACTACAGAGAGGCTACACCCAATAGAATCGTGTCAGATTAGAAATGTGTGTCTCATTTAACCTATACTGATCTCAATCTCTGATAGAGATTCTGTTTGTATTTTTCAGAAGGCAGTGATAGAGCCGGGGACAACCCAATTCTACCAACAAGACATGAGATGATGGCTGACATCCCTGAAAGAGATGAACCACCCCTAGCCTATCATGTAGGCCCCACATGAAACCTATGAGAAAGTGGCAAGATAAACAAGAGACCTATAACTACAGGAAGTCAGAAAACCCAGAACAGGTCATCGAGACAGACACCAATGATATCCAACACAACCCAAAGCAGAAGTCCAGAGACCCTTAAGATCCCAACAATAAAGAAGACTTAAAACTCACCCACCATGACTCAGGGAACTGAGTGGAAGAGGGGGCAGAAAGATTGTAAGAGCCATGGTGGGGGAGAATATCCAGAGACATTGCCCCCCTCAGCAAAAACACATAAAGGGGGGTGGGGGGTGGGGGAACCAGGCTACCTCTTGAACTATTCATAACCCCATACCCCATGGACTGACCAGTATGCCCACCAAGGATGGCCCCCCAGTGGTTTGGGGACAGGGAGGAGGGAAATGGGGATACTGTCATAAGATTTGTTCATACAATGTATCTAATTATCGATAATAAAAATATCAAAAAAACTTTTCAAAGTAGGGATTGTAGCAAATTTTAAAGCTGATTAAAATAGTAGATTTTTTTGTATACATGGCGTGTATTTAATATAACAAAAGTGTTTTGAAGCTGAAATAAAAATTCAAAGTATAATAGGGGGCATGTGAAGCTGAAGCTGAGGGGTCCCCAGGAGGAAGTAGACAAGCACCAGGTGAGGGGTTTGCAGCTTTGCTGTTAAGAGAATTCCTTGTCACAATCTCTCTCCCTATCTTGCAAAAGCCCAGGAACTGTAGGCTTCCAGACTTCACAGAAAGACTGCCCACAAGAGAACTTTCCAGCAAGGAATGACCAGGGAACTCTCCACACCCAGGTATCTGCCTCCAGACAAAAGGAAACTCACAATGGTGACCATATGGTGGCCTGACCTTAGAATTAAGACTGTGACGAGAAAACTGCTCATTCCAAACAGGAGAGGGAGTCCCAGGTGAGGAAGCCCCTTCCAGGAGCTAAGGAAGTTTAGACCAGAGTCAAGTATTCGGTCAGGCAGTTACCAAAACCTACCTCCACTCAGCTCTTTCTCTCCGACACCTGCCCTGTGTCCAATGCCAACTGTCAGCTCAGCAGGCAGCCTGGCCCTCACTCCACCCTTACTCATGTCTGAGTGGGTGTGCGCTGGGGGAGGAGGCATTGTATTTTGTTTCTGTGTGCTGTCCAGCTTGCTTTTCTCTTTCACATCCTGACTCTTTCCCTCCCTCTCTTCCTCTCCAAAGAACATTTGCTCTCTTCTGCAGAAAGGTTGAGCCTTAGCCTCCCGAGAGACAGAACTATTCTACATTAGCTGGGAGCATTCATCCTTCACTTCTCTCTCTTCATCAGCCTATCTTTAGACAAAAGTCTCCCACCCTCCCTGGTTTCTTTCTCCTTAGCTCCTACAGCTCCACCTTCTCCTCATGTCTCATCTTTTCTTTCTCCACACCACCCAATCCTAGCTACTTAATCTATGGCATTTTTCTCGTTTTTCTCTTTTTCTCCCCACAACCCACAATAACTACTATATTAGTTCATCCATACTGTCAATGTGACAGTTCTACAACAGTCTGTCACTATTTGCTAGGGGGTGTCTCTCCCAAGCTAGTGATTGCTGTTACAAGCAGTATTCTACTCAAACGGTTGCTCTGAGGAGAAAGCCTGGTGCCCTAAACACCAGGCTAACTGAAGAAGACAGTTCCTCAACCTTTCACTAAGCCAGTCCCTCCTAAGCCAGCAAATAGCCCAGAGGGGAAAAAAAAAGGAAAGTGACCTAAGTTTAAATATAAATAAATTTTAAAAACAACCAACGAACTAATTTGTGCTGTGAAGATCTCAGCATGTGCACTTAAATACATACACACACCACTAAAAAATAAAAAAATAAAATAAACCTCTAGTAATATAAAAAGTCAATAAGGGGCTAGGGACATGGCTTAGTGTTTAAGGCACTTGCCTACACAGTCTAATGACCCAAGTTCAATCCCCAGTACCCATGTAAAGCCAGATGTACAGTGGGGCATGCATCTGGAGTTTGTTTGCAGTGGTTGGAGGAGGCCCTGGTGTGCCTGTTTCTCTCTCTCTCTCTCTCTCTCTCTCTCTCTCTCTCTCTCTCTCTCTCTCTCTCTCTCTCTAAATAACTAAGTCAATAACCTGGGAGCTATGGCACTCATTTTACTCCCAGCACTTGGGAGGCTGAATTAGGAGAATCAGAGTGAGTTAGAGATCAGCCTGAGGCTATAGGGTGAGGTCCACCCTAGTTAGAATGAAATCCTTCCTGGGAAAACATGAACCAATACAAAATCAAGACAACACATCCCCTACAAGGTCTGCCCAGTTCAACAGTGCTAGCCCCTTGTGACACAGACTTAGATGGCATTCCAGACAAAGAGGCATCAGAATGATAAAGGACAACAGATTCTGGTGAAGGTGTGAGGAAAGGACACTTACTCACCAACAGTGTGAACGCAAGCTGCTGCTGGTACTATGGAAATCAGTGTGGAGTAGCTCAAACCAGAACTGCCTATTA
Organism: Zapus hudsonius; assembly: GCA_004024765.1. Taxonomy (NCBI): domain Eukaryota; kingdom Metazoa; phylum Chordata; class Mammalia; order Rodentia; family Dipodidae; genus Zapus; species Zapus hudsonius. Next base: position 36,542 of record PVHP010006499.1, on the reverse strand, counting down.
TCCAGTTACACCACGGAAGGTTCTACACTCTACTTCACAGATGCGTGTTCAGCCATGCCGATTGCTGCTCTGCTCACAATAGCTAGGAAATGGAATTACATTCAATGCCTACCAACCACTGAACGGATAATGAAGATGTAGTACATATTCAACTATAAAAAAAAATGAAATCATGGGATGTTCAGGGAAATGGATGGAACTGGGAAAGGGCCTACTGAGTGAGGTGACACATCCTCAGAAACACAATGCTGTGTTGTCTCTTTCATATATGTACCTTCACCACATACACACATTACTACACACAGGCAAAAACTTTTAAAACTCTAAAGTTATGTGAATAAGTCATATGGAAACGTAAAACTTGGTATGCTAATTAAAAAATATATATTGTACTTTTTAAAAATAAAATATATCTTTATTATCCATATTTACATACACCAAATGAGTAAATAATTTGTTGGTGTCCCCAGTTCCCCGATTTCCCTCTTCCCTGTCCCCAATCAGCTGGGTGTCCTCCTCCGTGGGCATTTTTATTCAAAATTATGTTTATTTTTTTTAATATTTAAACAAATGTTTCTTACGTGAGTGGATAAATGTGCTACCAGGAGCTATAGTTTAATGGTAAATCCCAGCACCTTGAGATACCTTCCAATGAGTTGTTGGTCAAGGAGGAAGAGAAGCCCAATAAAACAATATAAGCTATGGTTATTCCTCTTGGTTTCTCACCAAAACTATATAGTAATTGCCTATTGTTGAAGACACCATATGTTTCAGATACAGGAAATAGAGAAACTAAGCAGCAACTGAGCTGTAAGCTTCCTTCCCAAGTGGCTAGCTGTCTTCATGCCAGAAGATGCTATGCAAGCTGCTGGGTGAGAAAAGCCACCAACAACCCAATCCAGCTACGGACTGAGTGTATTCCACAATGAAGCTGCCTGGGATGATATATGCCCATGAGTGTAATAGTGGCATGAATGTTATGGGTGCAACAAACTGCTTTATGTGGATTTGCGGTCTGTTCCACAAGAAGAAATTTATGCCTGACACTGCAAAGCTGTCCCTTGGCTAGAGAACTGGGCTCCTAGGGAATGTACTTCTGGAGTTATGCCGAATAGACTACATGTAAACACAATGTTAGCTACAGAGGACAGCTGAGCACAGATCTAAGCAGCAATTTGCAATTTTAATTCATTCCCCTCACCTGGATTATGTTACAGTGACGATCTAGCAAAAGCCATAGACTAATGGGAAATATTAATTACAAAACAGAGCAGATAGGAGAGTTGGACAAGGGAAGCCTGATGGATACTTTAGATTATCCACATTCTATCTGGAATCTCTCCTCTGAAAATGTTATGGGATTACTACATTCAGCTTGCACTTAGAACTGGTTACTGTATCCATAAAAATAAAAATACACTGAAGCATACATTGCATTATGGGATGGAAAAGATACATGTATGATGTACTTTATAGCACTGGCCACATTCAAATGACAAATGGCAATTCTGACTAGAAAGGTAAAGTCAAAAAAGTTCACTGGAAATTTTCCATCATCACCAATGGAAACTTAAAATAAAATGCAAACATTATGATTTAAAAAAAAATAATTTCAAAGGTAAAAATCCCAAAAGAAACCTCAAGAATACTTAAAAATATATTTTTGAAGTCTAAGGGAAATATATTCTAACAGATCTAAAAGACTAGGTGCTTGAAATAAAACCCCTGATGGCTAAAATGCAAAGTCAAAATGCCCCATTTAAATATAAGTTATCACCAAAAGAAAAGCAAGAAAGACCACAGACTGGGAAGAATTATAATGCCCAAAGATACAAATAAGTCACAAAGCCAAAAGAGTCTTTGAAAAAGTATCTACTAAAAAAAAAACTCTACAAACCAAAAAGTTCTTGATTTGGTAAACCAGGAAAGAAAATGAGAGAGATGATGATGTAGATAATAAAGGATTTTCAGTGAATAAAGAAAGAAAGGATGACTTTGTGGAGGAAATTAATTAGCACCCAAATCTTCCATTAGAACCAATAGATAGCAGTAAGCTACTTCCAAGAAATGATAAGCCCTTAATTTAACTTATAAACTGGACAAAATTATTTTGTTTAAAGAATAAGAAGCCCCAACTCAATGTGCTCTGCACTGGCACAACCACATCTCAATTTGCAAACAGGCACCACATTTCAGAACACCACCCTCTTTTCAATCCACACTACCCAAGATAGGAGTTCTACACAGGTTAGGAAAGCAAAGCCAGCAAGCCTTACTCTTGTCTAGAAAACTGGAATAGAGCTGTAATACTGCACACATAACCAAAGACAAAAAAATTAGCATGAAAAAAAAATGCAGTGTGGTCTTACAAAGAAAAAGAATGCCTCCTAGAATTTCCTTGGGAGACAAAATCCTATTGCAAAGAACAGTATTAGTCACTTTGTTGTTGCTGTGACAAAGTATCTGACAGACATCAGTTTATTTCAGCTCACAGTTCCAGGGTAGTCCATCATGGTGGGAAAGGCAGGGTGGGAAAGCTTGGGGCAGCTGGTCACAAAGTTGGCACAGTGAGGAAGCAGAGAATGAGGAATGTGGGTGCTCTGAAAGCTCCCTCCTTTTGATCCAGTCCAGAAGCTCAGCCCATCACCCTCAGTTAAGGTGGAACTTCCCAACTCAATGAGCCTAATCAAGATAATCCCTCCCCGACCAGCCCAGAGGCTAACCTCAGCTACATCGTCCCTCCTTCCAGGTGATTCCAGGTCCTGTCAAGTTAACAAGCAATAAAAACCAACACAAGAACCAAACAACAAAAGTCACATTTTCAAGCTCTTTTCTCTACCTTTTACTCAAAGCCATGCAGAGTCATAGTGCCTTCTAGAACCACCCTGGCTTTTTTTCCATCACCTCACTGTTTGGAAACTAGATAGCATTCTTTTTTAATGAATATATTTATTAATTAAATAATTATATACATTGTATGAACAAATCTTGTGATGATGCCCCTTCTTTCTTACCAAAGAACTTAGTGAGTGGGTACTGTCAAGTCTACTTGCTAATTTTCTGTTAGACATCTATCGTGATCTCCTTCCCAATTCCCTCAGTGTTGTCTGAACTGTTATTCTCTTTGGGATTTCTACAATCCAGACTTCCAGCCTCCTTCATCAGTTTTGCTCTCAAGTGAATTAGCTCTCCATAAAGCATCCTGCCATCTGCTCCTATTCAACACTCATCAGTAAATGAGATGCACTATATGAACCTCTGCTACCACCCACGAAAATATTTTTAACTTTGTGAAACGGACTCATAAAAGGTCCCATGTCCTGGCATATGACATTGACACTCTCCTACGTGCTTCTCAGTGTTGTGTTGGTGCAGGTGATGTTTTAGGACAACATCACACTCTTCTGCCCCATCCTCCTGCTGATTTACTGACCACATCTCCTGAGCACACAGCACTGTGCCCAACAAGGTCCTTCAGGGAGGAAGCAGAGAAGCTTGACAGCAATTGAAAACTTAGACGATGTGTTCATTGCTGTGACAAAATGCCTGACAAAAGTAGCTTAAGCAGGGTCTATTTTGGCTTACGGTGTTAAAAAGGGACCCAGTCTGTCATCATGGAGCAGGCATGGTGACAAGAACTTGAGGTGTCTGGTCACATCATCTCCATAGTCAGGAAGTGGGGGGGGTACTAGTGCTTAACTCATGCTGCTCCCCTTCCAGGTGGCCCTTCTCTTCTCTTGGTTAAACTTCCTTGGAAATTAATGCCCTTATAGGCAAGCCCACAGGTGTGTTTCCAGAGTGATTCTAAGTCTGGTCAAATTGACAATGAATGTTAAGTAGCAGAGACAAGGTCATTTCTGAGGGGCTGCCTTAACAAAGTACCACACACGGTGGCTTGAACAGCAGATCTGTGGGTTTGCTTCTAAAAGATGGAAATCCAAAATATACACAATTAACATGAGAGCTAAATTGATTCCTTTTTTAATTTTTAATTTTGGCACATCTGTGTGTGTGTGGACAGTATGTGTTCGTGTGTGTGTGTGTGTGTATGTGTGTGTGTGTGTGTGTATGAACACATGTGCCCACATAGAGGCCAAAGGCTGACATCAGATGCTGTTTAGAAAGGCTCTCTGGATGAACCTAGATCCTAGCAATTTGTCTAGTCTTACTAGCCAGCTTCCCTGCGGGTCCACTGGGATTGCAGGTGTGCACTGTCTCACCCTGGGGGAAGGGGGATGGCTTCTGCCTTTGGTCTACAGAGCGCTGTCTGATTCCCTGTGTCTGCACATGCTTAAGCTGACATGGCTTGCCCAAATGAATGAAGCATAACCTAGAGCTTCTGCAGGTAGAAATCAAATGCGTTTTGTCCAGTTCACCAGACACAACTTCCCACCTCAATTAACTCACTCAGGGCTCCACTGAGGATCCTGCTGCTTCGATGCACACAGATTCACTTTGCTTCTGTGCTGTAGCATGACTTTCCTCTAGCGGGAGCGCCATTCTGTAACAGCCCAAATGGCCTGCATCCCAGAAGTTCTAAGCTTCCTCCTTGATCAAACTCAAAGCATCTTTTGTGGGTTCCTAAAAGTACCATTTTCCTGTCCCCCGTTCCATCCTTCCCACACTCCCATCCACTGTCACCTCCCACTCCTGGTCCCACCATGGTCTAATCTGTGGACCCACATCAAACTCCAATGATACCGAGTTCTGAGCCCACCCGGAGGGACTGGGCATTTCTTCTACATGTACCCTGCCTCACACAGCTCCCAAAACATGACAGACATCTGCTACATCAGTACTGCAAAGCAAGTGGGAGAAAGGAGAGGAGGAATTAGAACAGGAAGGTTTCTTCATCATAACAGAATAAGGTAAATGGAACCATGATGGAGACCGTATTGCAGGTCACATTCTGCAAGCTCTGCCTGCTTGGTTGAAGACCACAGGCTTCCCTTTCTCTTGTCTGCTCTCTCCTCTCTCATCTTTCTGCTTCCTGGTTCTCAAACATCCTAGATACTGCTGCAAGCCCTGGCCAACATGTGACCTCTACCATTAGCCACTAAATGAAGTATTTAATGTCAACTCTGCATCCCCCCAAACCTAGCTCTAAACCTCCGACTAAATGTGGTTTTCATATGCCTCATGTTCAAAAGGTTTGTTCAGTGATGTTTCCTTCTGATGCTTGTTCTGAATAGAACTTCTTCACATCCACTCACCCAGACCATACCAGGGTTTCAATCCATGGTGCTCACCAAACCAGAACTAAGCTTAGCAGTCTCTCCATTCCCCAAGCTTTGTTTAAGTCTACTTTGCAAGATTTTCCAGTAGATAGGTTTACCCAACCACTGTGTTCATGTGCTATAGAGAGATACCATTCCTCAGAGTACATACTTATCAAAACAAAAAGACATTTTACTAATTTCATATATATATGAAAATTTGAATAATTTGAAAATTATATATACTAATATATATAATTTTCAATTAATTTAGGAGTGTTATACACAATTATTTAAAACACTGTTACCTTATATTCAGTCAATAGAGTGCCATTTGAGGAACAATTTAATTCTTTTCATTGTGATATTTTCACTAAAAACATAACAGTTGGACTATGCTAAGAATGAAAATTCAAGCACTGTGTCATTTCCAGTAAGCTAGACATATGTCCATCTCAGTAATGTTGATTCTTTAAGAGAATATTTCTAATATTTAAGAAAAATAAAAGAAAGGTGATAGAAGCCATGTGTTATATAAATATCCCTTATTTAAAACAACTCTGATTCTTACAAAATAATTTTTAAAGGGAGAACACGGCACATAGCTCAGCAGTAAAGTTCTGGTCTAGTGAGCGCAGTGAGCTGTGTTTGATTCCCAGCACCACAAAAATGAAAGCACTCATCTTTACTTTGAGAAATCTGATGTCATGAACTAATGGGTCACACGAGAAAACGGTGTCATTTGTGAATGCATGCTGACATTACCAAGTTCTGTCCCAGAGAAAATGGTTGAATTCCTTGGCCGTTTCTTAAATGAAAGAGAAGTCTAGGATGTGTCGAATAACAGCATCCACTTTGTCAAACATATAATAAATTTAGTCTGTCCATTCATGAAGTAAATTGGAAATATGATCCATAATTTTCTTCAGTCTCTGTATGTCATCAAGGAAATTTTCCTGTACTCACAGAACACACACACACACACACACACACACACACACACACGCACGCACGCACGCACACACGCAGGCACGCACGGGCACACACACACGCACCTTCACTTAGCCAATCTATAATGTCAGTATCAATGGCATTCAGAACTTCATGCTTCACACCAAGATATGGCACAAGTATGTACTTAGGAACCAGCCAGAAATAAGACTGTTAAATTCCTTAAGTATTCTACTATTAAACGGAGCTTTTAAATTAAAAACTCGTACCCAGACTTCCTTCTTCTGGGCCATAATCTTCACCCCCCCCCATTACATTCCACAGGTATGGTGCACGTAACTATTACAGTGCCAATGTGCGTATCACCTGCGGCAACTCTTTCCCTAGACACCTTCCTCCTCTCACATCCTATGGAACGTGGGTCATTCTGGGAAGATTCTAAGGAAGACTGGGTTTTTTAAGATATAAGTTGATTAAACAGCTGAAGTCAGGGGAAATTTTCTCACATTGAGATTTATTGGATTGTGAATAATCTCTGGAGGGAAGTACCAGTGGCCCCATCAACTGAGTTATTTAATTAAAACTATTCTAGAGTAAGTAGAAGAGATGTTGCCTGTGGGACTCATTTAGCACTGATCCCTGAAGGATTGACTTGAAGGTCTTAAAATTCTTAGTGTTCCACAATCTTTAATGTCTTCAGAAATAGTCTTCTATCTCTTTCTGAAAGGCAAGGCAAAACAGTCTCTACTTCCTACAAATCAAAACAAAACCTACCAGCAACAAAAAGAATAGCTTAGAAACCAAGTTTCCTCTATGGAGCTCAAGAGCCTTGCATCTCAGAGCTTCAGCTCAGAAAAGTCCATGGAAGACCCTGAAGAGCCAACCCATAAGCCCAGAAACCAAGAACTTTACTCCCCCCCTTCCTTCAGCTCCTGACTTTCTTATTGGCTGGCTTGCTTACTTGCACACTCAAATTTCAGTGTTTTAATTTATCAAATACTAACTACAACTTTGCTTTTAGTCAACACTGTGATCTTTCTGTGGATAAATTCCCAGGTTTCTGTTTTGTTTTGTGTTGTTTTGTTTCCATCCCTCCTCTTTTTCCCCTTCTCTCCCCCAATTCCCTTCTCCACTGTATTTGCTCTCCTTCTTTTCACTCTTGCCCATTCTTCCCTTGTCTTCCAGTTCATCTCTTTATAGATACACTGTAACATTTCTTTAAAGGTCATTTATACCTATCTACTGATTCTCCAAAGAAATTTCCCTGAGGACATGCTAGAGAACAATTCCAGCTTTCCAAAGCTTTCAAACTTTGAAGAGAAGAAGTTTAAAGAACACTATAGCCTACAGAGTACAGGAGCCCTGAGCTGTGGGGGCTGACTGTTCCATGGAGATTCAACTGGGCATGAGACTGGAACCCACCCTAAACAAGCACCCACATACCTCGGGCACTCACCCAATACCAGCACCAACATACCCCAGCACCCACCTGACACCAATGCCCACACATCCTGACAACGACTCTACAGAGGAAACATGTTCCAGATATGTGGTTGGCAGCTTCTTTCAGTGTTGGGTGAAGATCTGCTACAGGAAATACCAGCAGAAGAGGGTTAGCTATCGGGACCACTAAGAGTTGAAGAAGGGAATAAAAAGAAATATCCAGTATTGGATAGTTTCCAAGAAGGCAAATGCCACAATGTCAACTGTCATTTTCTCCAAGAGAATGACGCTCTTGAAATTCTGATGCCTTCTCTTTGCTGCCGGGTGGGTCTCCTAACTCTCTGTCTTCTTTCCTTTTCTTAAAGCCAACATTTTCCAGTGCTTGAATCATAACAATTCACAATCATTACTGGATCATCCTTCTCTCTGTCTTCCAGGCCAAATCAGAAGAAAGAGCTCGGGCTCACCTCAGACAAGTATCTTCAAAATGGTGCAAAACTGCCATCAAATAAATATTCTTTGCTATTTTCCCAGGAATTTGGTAGATTTTAAAGAAATGTTATAAAACTGTCTGAAGAGAAACGATAAATAAAAGGCCTGTATGAATATGACCATGACCATGTATTCTAATGACCCTGGTGGCCTCTCCTAAGTGGACACTCTTCCAGCTCTGAAACTGGATTGCTTAGAGTTCTTTCATTGGCACTGAGACATCTGAAACATGAATGTGTCCGTTTTGCAAATTTCTAAACTTGAAAGAACAGGAATTCTACCCTGTGTCATTTTCACAATATGCTTGCTTTCCTCATCATGATTTTGGTAAGATACTCCCCTACTTAAAGGCACAGTTCCTTTTCAGATATTCAGAGTTTCCTATTGGATCACTTATCCCAATATACATGGGTATTCTGCTCCTGATAGGTAAAAATTGACCTCTTCCATATTTTGCGATTACAACCATCGTCACTCTAAATATTGTTGAGAATTTCTACTCCGTGTGGAAAGTTTTCAGAATATCCAATAGGATAGAACTACTGGAAAATAGCGTGTATATTTCTCTAACCAAGTCCAGACCAGACCTGCAGTGAAGGAGCCCAGGGAGTCAGTGATACAGACACATCCAGAGCAGTCTTCTGGAGCCTTCTATCTTACTTGAGGAGGAAGTCTTCTGTTATATCCAGCTCTTCACTTGACTGGATGAGACCCATGCCCATTGTGCAGGACAATCTGCTTACTCGAAATTCACTGACTTAAATGTTAATCTCACCCAAAACATACACATAAGAAATAATGAACCATCACTCTGCTGTAAAAAGGCTGGTTTAAAAAAATCATTTTTCCCACTTTTGACATTTTCATACATTCTTATCTTATTCTCCCCATGTTATCCTCTCTCAGGTCTCTCTTCCTCTCCATTAATATCCTTCTTCCCTTTAAACCTCATTTGCTTTCATGCTTTTGTTAACCCACTGAGTTAAAGTGGGGTTCCTTGCAGGATTGTGTGTGAAAGATGATTTACTAAGAATGGACCATTTACCAGTGGATCCACCATTGATGGACCTAATGTCCCTCTCCCAGCAATTAAAGGGCTATTTATGTGTCATCCAGCCATGTCACTTCAGCATATTTTCCATGAACTGGGTAAATAACATAGCTATTATTATTATTCAAGTGTCTAAATCTGTTACTAATTTTTTTTAAAAATATCTATTCAATTTTGAAGTTAACACACATGTTTAGAGAATTTTGTACTAATCATACCATTTATCCAGAATAAAAGATCTAATTTAACTTTAGGCTGAAAGGTTAAGGAAAACAGGACAGACAGGACATACAAAGCCAGTGTCTCCTCCTTCGAGTGCCCAGGAAGCACTTGTCTGTTTAGCTATCACTTAACATGTAACTCCAACATTATGCAATGGGACACATATGGAATTTCGGGTCTGGATGAGGCCCTAGATATCCCTACATTTTAGTGGCCCAACATGGAAAATGAGGGTATTATCACAGTCAAGTGTTCAGTGGAAGAAAACTCTATGTAAGGCATTGATAAGAAAGATTCCTCAACTATTTTAAATGACCAGTGAACAGCAGAAATCAACATTCACTGACCATGGCCTTCACTCCTTCCCCCATGTGAAGTTCTAAAAATCAATTAGACATATTGGGATTTCTGCATTTGTTTTGGTGCACATTTGTGGATGTAGTATGTTTGGTATGGTGTATGTATTGTATGCACGCATTTCTATCATGCATGCATGTGTGTGGATGTATATGTGCTGTGTACACGTGTGGAGGCCAGTGCTAGACGTTGGGTGATCTCCTCAATTACTCTTCTAGGTCGTCTCTTTTGAGACAGTCTCTCTTGGAACCCAGAGCTGACATTTTTTTCAGTCATACTGGCTGGCCAGTGTGCCCCAGCAATTCTCCTGCTTTTGTGCCCTGAAGGACTGGGGTTACAGGCATGTGTGAATGTGCTCAGATGTCTACAAACATACCAGACATCAAACTCTGATGGTCTGAGACCTTCGCAGTACCTCATGTTTATACAAGAAGCTTTCTTATGCACTGAGCCATTTCCCTAGTTCCTGATTTTCTATGTTTTTTTAATTTCTAGTATTAAATATTCATCACTCCCTTCATAGTATATAAAATACAATATATATAGGTCCTGATACATTTAATAAAGTACAAAAGGAAACTTTTAAGTAAATGTTAAGCTAAATTTTAAAAATACTACTAACATAAAGTTAAAACTCGCCATCATCCTTTAAAAACACTAGGCTTTCTAAATCTCAAAATAAGTTAGACCTTCTACCCTGGGATATTACATGAATGCATTCTTTGAAGATATAAGTGAGAGCAGGAGAGATGACAGTGAAAGGTATTTACTTGCAAAAAACTGACATTCTGGGTTCAATTCCCCAGTACCCATGTAAAGCCAGATGCACAAAATGGTGCATGTGTCTGGAGTTCATTTACAGTTGCAACAAGTCCTGATATGCCTATTCTCTCTCCAATCGCCACTCTCTCCTTTCTCATTTAAAATAAAGTACAAAACTAACATAAAAATTATATAAGTAAAGTTAAAAACACAGCCATAAGACATGCTTAAGGACACCACTGAAAGTAGGGAGTGCCTCCCCTGCCCCTCCATTCCTGGAGGCTCAGGTCACATGGGAAGTGGCTTGCCCTAGTTGAACTCTTATATCAATTCTCTCCTTCACTTGGAAGACTGAATGAAGTAGAATGTGCATTCAAAACTACCAGACAACACTCAACAAATGTTTGCACGCAATGCCAAATGAATTCTTTAGTGGCAAAATGAAACCTTTGGAAAGGTTTAAAGATATTTTGCAGGAGGCAGGCTGAATTGGTTGTAAGCTTATTGCACAAGCAGGAAGATCTGAGTTCACATCCCCAAGACCCATATAAAATCCAGACCTGAGGTACATGCCTGTAATTCCAGTGATGAGGAGGCAGAGATAAGAGGACTATCCAGCTAGTCTAACCAAACTGATGAGTTCCTGGTGCAGTTGGAAACCCCATATCAAAAGTGAGGAGAAGAGTAACTGAACAATTCATCCAGCATTGAACATATATGCACATTCACCCACATGTACATGCACACACATGTGCAAGTGTGCCAAATCCATACAAACATGCATACACACACCATATGCATGCAAAATGAAAATATATTTTTCTTCTTTGGCCACATATACAAAATTAGTCTTGAGTTTAGTTTATACCCAAGAAAAATGAAAAAAAAAAACTATACACATGTGTGATGGTTAAGTTTTGATGTCAACTTGACCTTTCAAGTAATCTTGGGTGGGTCTCTGAGTTTGTTTACAGGAAGGCAAGCCTCTCAGTAGGGGGCAGGATATAATGAAGCTCAAAGAAGCTAGAAGTAAACATCCTTTCCTGTGTGGGCAATGCAGGAAGAAATTCCAGAGACTCAGGAAGCCATTAAGTCTGGGGAAGGATTGTAAGACCCCACCCTAAGGCTATAGAAAGGGGAAGAAATTCTCTCCTTGGCCCTCCTGCCTGTTCCCTGTTCTTTGTGTGTGGTGTAGGTGATGGGTTTTTCTCTCTGCTCGGACCTGTGAAAGGGGAGCAGCCTCTTTTGCATTCTGGAACTTCCCCTCAATCTCTAGTTTCAATACTTTCCTCCCCAAATTGTGCCTGGTTTGACAATTCATCCCAGCGGTGTGTGGCCGACTACCACAACATGTTAAAACTTTTCTTACCTCATTGGATATTTCTCATGTGATTCAGTAAGTGTTCTTTTAAAATAATTATCCCTTAAATATCAAGCATCACATCACAGGTCATGATTCACCTCTATACACCATCTATATGTCCATAAGATAAACTTCAAGGGCCAGGGGACAAAAAACACATGATTTCAAAACATTTCCTTTTCACTGATCTGAAAATTTCATCACTAGATATTTTGCATCAAAAGCCATGTCTTAGGGGAAGGGCAAGCCTGCCAATCCTGCTCCTCAAGAGACTGAAGCAAGAGGATTTCAAGGCTAGCATGGGTATTTTGCAGAGACCTGTCTCAAAATAAAAAAGTTTAAAAAATGATTGGGAATAAATCTCAGTGATAGCATCCATGCCTAGAATGCATGAGGACCTGAGTTCAATCCCCAGAACTATGAAAAGAAAAATAAAAATAACAGTAGTAATGATAATGAATTAATAATGAATTCTATTTCCTGGTGACCATGAGCCAATTTCTTCAAATATGCTATTCCTAAGACATTCTGCAAAGACAGTGTAATTATAATTGATCTACTATTCAGGAACCTGAGATTCCAAGGGACTGAGACTAATACATTTTTTCATAGAATGTAATAATAATAAAACCCAAGCTTTTTCAATATGCCATGCCCCCTCCATGTGACCAAACCCCCGGTCACTGCAATACAGAGTATAAAATGCTGAGACATCACTGATCTCTTTTTCACATGACAGCTATCAGTTTCTGAAGAAAATGGAAAGGGTGAAGATGGAGCCAAAGGTTTCACTAATTAATTCAGTAAGTCATGTGGAGCGGATGTCCAACACCCAGGAATGAAAGCTAGTTCTGAATGCCCAGCAAAAGGAGATGGTAACGTACTGTTGAGATAAAACTTGGGAAGAAGGGTCCGGCCCCTGAATGCACATGTTGCGAACATCAGTGTTCTCCAGGCTCACACCATCACAAACATATAAACCCTGTGCTTCCTCCCACTTCCTCAGAGTTGAGACACTTCCACTGGGAAATCACAACAATGAAGACATGTAATTGACTCACAGCATTCCTCCTTTGAAACTACAATGTGTAAGGATCACCTTAGATTTAAGAAAGGGTGTTAGAAACCCTCACAAGAACAGGATAGAGCATTTCGTGGCATCTAGATTTTTTTTTTTAGAATTAAACATTGTTGGTAGACAAAAAGGGAAGACAATTTGCCCTTACCTGACTGGACCACCTGTATCATCTTTGTCCAGACTCCGAATGGAAACATGTTCAGAGTGCAGAAGTAGAAGCCGACATCAGCTTCAGAGGCATTATAAAAGAAGAGAGTCGGGTTGAAGGCTTCCATTGTTGAGTTTTTTGGAAAGTGAACTCTGTTTTTGTAGGTTTCATTTTCTTTCATACCATAAATAGTGCTGAAAATGAACATGTTCTCTTTATTTTTGCCATTCATCCTGACCCACTCCAACTGGGTTAAGGTCTCTATGAATGGGTGCGTACATTCCAGAGCCATAGTCTTAGAAAGCTGAATAGTTGTGTCCCAAATTATCTCTTCACACAGACCTGAAATGTACAACAACACATAGATTTAAACTTACAATGTCAACAGCAAAGGAATACATTTTCTAAGACCTAAGAAGATAGTAAATTGACAGTTTCCACAGCTAACAATTGGCATTTGTAATTTTTAAGTTTTTACTTTCTGAACAGGTGACATATTATCTTAGAAATTCTAAACATGTTACATTCTAATACCAAAAATAGAACAGCAATTTTACATGAAGACAGAAAGATTATCTTTACCTTTGTGCATAAGGAGAAGAACCAAAAGGAAAGTAAGGTGATCCATCTCCAGAAACCGTTTTGGGAGGACAGTCTATGTAAAAAAAAAATAATAATTTGTGTAATGTTATAGTCACAGTTCAGCATGAAGCCTGGTTTCCTTCCTCTCTGATGTTATCAGTCACAACTTCTTTTTTCTGAAGTATCGGTACAGGAAAGAGGTCTTAGCTTCAAAGGCAGGTTTGCCCTCCTACAAGGATGGGTAGATTTGCCTTACTGCTCTGTCGGAGAACTGGTTTATTTTCAATGTCTCCTTTTCTACAAAGATTCATTCATTCATTCATTCACTCATTCAACCACTGCTTACTGGGTGTGCTCTGTGGTGATCTTTAGAGAAGGAGAAGACAGAATCACGTTGTATTTTTAAAATAAAAGTCCTTGCCTCCAAAATGTACCAACTGATGCATGTCTGTTGTGGGGGGAAATGAACTGCTCTCTGATTGGACTTGAGACCTGCTCCATGGGAGGGAACCCATGCCTGGTACTGAAAACCTCGTCAAAAGCCTATGATTAAGGAGGTCACAAGCCCTAGTGGAGAAGCAACCACTGTTGTTCGGCTAAATGAATAGATTATGCCCACCAAAGTGCCCTCTACATATTTATGTCTATGCCCATATCTTGATGCTATTTTTACTTTTGATTAGAGAAGCTTTTCAGATGGTGGTGACTCTTGGGGAGACTCAAAATTCATCAAAATGCTGAGAAAAAAATAACAGTGGTGTGTTTGGCCCTAAGGGAGATGTCTCTATAACACCCTCTAAGACTCAGGGACCATTGCAGAAGAGGTGGTGGGAAGAGTGTAAGACCCAAAGGGTGAGGAGAAGTGCTTTGGAATGCTGTCTTTCCATCACAAAGTGCCCATAGTATTTATGGCTTCACAATAGCTACCTACAGAAGAAAAACATGATGGCAAAATGACAGAAGAAAGACCTGTTGGGAGGAAGAGATTCAGTGGAGGGGGATTTGAGGTTAGCTACTCTGTGAACATTTAGAAATTTTCCTTGCTTCATCTCCCATCTCTGAGATTGCAGGAGCCCACCATAGTTTCTGGCTTTAACTTGGGGTCTGATGATCTGAATATAAGTATTTGAGTTCCCACAGCAAGTACTTTATCCACTGAGGCACCTCCACAGCCTCCAACAAGAACTATTCGAATTCTTAAGACTGTGAGGAATACTTTTACCATGACAGTTTACAAATTAAACCTCTATAAAAAGAGGCATGATACTGCTCTTGACCCATGAATAGAGTCCAAATCCAGTGAGGTATGATTTTCATTCTCCTTGTGAATTTCTTGTCCCCATGAGATACTGAGGTTGAGAAACTGATACTTTGTGATAATCTTTGGGGGTCAAATGACATAGGAAGTTTAGAAGGAAAAATATCTTTGGTATTTTCTATTATTATACTTTTCTTAGTTGCCATTCTCTTTCATTTTGATGCTATAAATTATTTCATTTGTGTTGATGACAGTACAAAGAGAGAACAATTCAAGCCGGGCGTGGTGGCGCATGCCTTTAATCCCAGCGCTCTGGAGGCAGAGGTAGGAGAATCACCATGAGTTCAAGGCTACATAGTGAATTCCAGGTCAGCCTGGACTAGAGTGAGACCCTACCTTGAAAAATCAAACACACACACACACACACACACACACACACACACACACACACACACACACACACAAAGAGAGCAATTCATTAGGATATTTGCAAAGGTTCCATAGAAAATATAGGAGAAGGACATGAAACTGTGCTACATACAGCCTTTTGAGGAAATTAGTGTAGCTACAGTATACAGATAAGACACTGTCTGAGAGGATGTGACTGTGGTCTTAAGAGTGTGACTTCAGTCTAAGGGATCTCTTGTCCAGGTAGAAAGACAGATATTGGACAAACATACAAATAAAACTTTGTTTACAAAATGCATCGCATGGTTTGAAGACCGAGGAATACATGAAGGAATGGGAGACCAGCGGGGTTGGCAGAGAACTCAGGCCAGCAGAGAACTACTGTGTGCAGGGTGCGTGGGAAAGGCTTCCTTGGGAAAGGAGCACTTACAGAACCAGGAGCCTTAGCTAGGTGGAAACTGAGGCTAGGTACCAAGATGAGCAATTAAGGCAGACAGGGAAGCAGGAGAACCAAACCAGAGACTTTCTGGAGTTTTTCAAAGTTGTCATAGCTGGGACAGTGGAGGGGAAACACAGACAGAAAGTAACAAGAGGTGAGATGGTAGAGATGGTGTCAGATTATGGGTTGACGCTGTGGGTTTCCTCATAGGACTCTGAAGTCACCAGAAACTGCTCTAGATTAAGGGAAGGGTAGCTGAATATCACCCATTTCCATTTCTAGCCTTTGTCTGAAATTTGACTTTTTTGCTCCTTTCCCTTACAAACAGGAATATTATGATGAATCTCAGCTTTTCCACTGCAACAATTGGGAGGGGCTGGAAAAGATCACCAAGACCTAAGTTGACTTTATCAAAAAAAAAAAAGGAACAAAAATTACATCCAATACTAGAAAATAAAAACAACAGTTTTTATCTCTCTTTCCCCTTTCATCACTGAATGTGGACAAGAATGAATTTCCCATGATGACAAGCAACCATCTTAAAAGACATCAGTCTGAAGAAGACAGAAACAAATTTGAATCTCAGATGGAATTGTTGATCTACTGATTCCATCAGTTCTGGAGTCTGAGCATATTATGGGATAGAATAATTTCCATATTTTTATATATAAAAAGTCTCTATTACCTGAGTCCATGTTCATCTGAGCTGGCAGACTTGTCCTGGCTGTTATCTGGTAAGATTGAAAGTTAAAACTGGAAAACCAACCACAGATATCGGACTATAAGGACACTCTTACCACAGTCGAAGCAAGACAGAATGCAGGCCAGGACTAGAATCAGTTCTTGCGATGAGACGAATGAATGGACTTTCAGGAGACAACCTATCACACACAGCAATCATACGTGTCCTCAACTCCGTGTGATCTACGCTGCTGCATCCAATCAGGAAAACATACCTAATGATTCAGTGGAGGGCACTTTACTACTAGAAAAGTATCCAATAAAGAAAAATATAAAACAGACAGAGGTAAGGAGAGTACTCAGTGAGGAGCACCAGGAATAATGAGTTTCTGTACTTAGGACTGGAGGGTCCAGGAAGAGTTGGGAATGCTCACTATGGATGTTACTAGTTAAAGCTTGGGCCTTGGAAGAGATGAAACTCTTATAGCCATATTGGAAAAATGTCAAATAATGAACCTAGTGGGGAAACAGGGTGAAGGACCAATAAGGAAAATGATGCTCTGAGAATTTTAAATTGTTGCTAGTGGAAAGGTATGTAAGAAAAAACCCACGGCTGATCATACTCGATGGGGAAAGTCCCCCTCAGATCAAGAACAAGACAATTATTCATATTGTACTGAAAGCTTTAGCTAGTGCAGTTAAGCAAAAAGAAGAAATAAGACACACACATTGTAAAGAAAAAAATAAACCCACCCCTATAAAAAAAAAAACTTTTGACTTAATAGACAAAGGTTGCAACATAGGAAATTGATGAGTAAAAGTCTGGTGGGTTTCTATCTACTAACAATAAGTCATGTGAAAAAGAAAGTAAGAAAACAATTATATTTATATTTATGACAACATGCAAAAAAATATTATGAATGCATTTATTAACCAAGGAGATAGAAAAACTTTACATGGAAAATTTTTAAAAAGTAATACTGCATTGGATCCAGGATTATGTACTTCATGGCCATTTTGGTTTTTTTAGTATGGAGCAGTTCTTTGCCTTTGTACTTGATAGCATGGCATTTTGAAGATAAATTGGTTTATTTGTGGAATATTCCTCAGTTTGAGTTTGTCTGATGTTTCTTTGTAATCTATGCATTTTTGGGCATTCTGTGTTCTCAGTGTGTATTAACAGAAGCCATGTGATGTCAGTTTGAATAAATGTGGTAATAGAAAATAAAAAAAAAAAGTAATACTGCAAAAAGTTTTAAAGAAGACCTAAAGTTGGAAAAGGCATACTTAGGAAATGTCAAGAAGCTATCCATGTTCATGAAATTAAAATTTTAGTATTGTTAAGAAAGTAATACTTTTTAAAGAAAACTAGAGATTATGAAGTCCTGACTTAAAACCAAAGTGGCCTTTTTTGTGCAATGTGCCCTGAATAGACAAATACACTTGAAGATTCATACTTACAAATTCAAAACCGAGGACAAATCTAGCAATCAAAACAGTGTTATATTGACAAAAAGTCAGGCATAGACCCTAATGTAACAGAAGTGAAAATTAAAAAATGAAATAATACTAATATGGAGAGTTGATTTTTTAACAAAATGTCAAGATAATTCAATGGGGAAAATATACCTTTTCCAAAGATGGTGTGGGGACAACTGAATAGTCACATTTGAAAGAATGAAATTGGATTCCTACTTCTCATCAGAGACGAAAAATATCAAATCAAAATGAATTGATCTAAATGCAAAAGCTACAACTATAAGATGATTAGATGGGAACAGGGGTTTAATATTCATGACCTTGGAATTGACTATGGATTCCTTGATATCATACCAGAAGTATGTTGTCATAAACCATACCAACCGAAGGAAAGGTAAATTGAAATTCATCAAAATTGAAATCTTTTGGGAATCTAAAGACACTTTCAAGAAGGTAAAAAAAAACAACCTATATAATGGAAGAAAATAATTGCATATGAAATATCTGATGAGAATGTAAAAGAACTCACAAAGAAAAGAAAAAACCCACCTTAAAAATGGGCAAAGTACTTGAGTAGAAAGACTTTATCACAGAAGATACGCAATGGCAAACACACACATCATAAGATGCACAACATCATTAGTTATTAGGAAAATGTAAAGAAAAATAAAATGAGAAATCACCTTTTTTTTTAAATTTAATATTTATTGTCCATAATGAGTTACATTATGTAGTGGGCAAACCATGCGTTGTTATCCCGACTTCCCCAATTCCCCCCCCTCCCCATCCCTGATCAGTTGTATATCCTCTTTCGTGGGCTGTCTGTATTAGTCCTTGTGGCAAGGGATCCTGTATATCTTAGTACTCATCCCGGTCTTCCTGGCCTAAGTCAGTTGTTGAGAAATCACCTTTTAACTGGTAAAAATGGTCATAATGAAATATGAGAGAAATAACCATGTTTTGGAGAAATTAGAAATTTTGTGTATTATGGTAGGTAGGAATATAAAATGCTAGAGCTGCTGCTGAAAGGATTTCTCCAATTCCTCAAAAAGTTAAATCAGATTATCACAGGATCTGACAATTCTACTCTTAGATATGTGCTCAAGGCCTTGAAAATAGACACACCCTCCAGATGTGAATCCCAGCACTCCAGGAGGCAGAGGAAGGAAGATCACTGTGAGTATGAAGCCAGCCTGAGACTATAAAGTGAGAACCAGGTCAGCCTGGGCTAGAGTTAAAACCTACCTTGAAAAACCACACACACACACACACACACACACACACACACACACACACACACACACACACAAAGAAAGAAAATAGATGTGCAAACAAATATTTGCAGATCAGTTCATTTCATTTTTCACTAAAACTAGGTGAAAGCCACCCAAACTTCATCCAGAAGTTGATAGATGGATAAGCAAAGGTAATAATCCATAAAAAGGGATACTATTTATCTATAAAATGAATTAAGTAGGGATTCATGGTGTTTATGAAACAATCTTCAAAACAACATGCTAAGGGAAAGAGAGGCACCATAGGTCTTATGTGGTAGTTTCCCTCGGACAGGAAATTTCCAAAATTGGTAACTCAAGGCACAAACTAAAAACATTCTAAAAACAGATCTCAGTGGCATACTTACTGCATGTCACATTGTCATGGCAACACACAGAAATAAATAATGCAAAGGTCATAGTTCAGGTTGTCCAATAAATTATTTAAGACATACAAAATTAAATGCAGCTGGGTGTGGCACATACACATAAGGCTGAGGTAGGAGAATCACCATGAGTTCAAACCCAACCTGGGGCTACAGAGTGAGTTCCAGATCAGCCTGGTGAGACCCTGACTCAAAATAAATTAGTTAAGTGCTTACTAAGTGTACTTCTCAATGTATGTGAGTGTGCATGTGTGTGGTCAGGAAAAGAAAGGAGATCTCGTGCGGGGAGACAGAACAAATCATAGACCCTAAAAGAAATCAGGTGTGAGGTAATCACTCTCAGTGACTTACAAAAAGACACTAAGGACCCCTCCCTGGGAGTGAGTGCAGGTGTGTGGTGGAGTCTTAGGAGATAATACTGACAGGCAATAACTCCTAGGAACCTATTCATTGTTAAAACATCCCAGAACGGCTCAGTCAGAGACTCCAGCTCCAGACACACATATTGTCAAATCCACAGACCTGGAGGTCACAGATTGTGTGAGTCAGGCTTGCAGTTTGAAGATAAAGTTGGGCTGTTTCCATTTTGCTCGGGATGACGCCGATTTATCAACATCTAACCAACGACAAATAGAGTTTGCACTTGAGCTATTTCTGTGATGTTGGCAGTCATTTTTTGCATGATTTATTAATGGGATTTGGCTTGAGGATTTTTCTAATAGAGCTGTCGGCAGAAAAAGAGCTTTGTCTTTAAGGAAGCCATTAATCAAAATATTACTGGATTTCACCACTATTTAAAATGCCCCAGTGGCTCACATGAGGATGGTCCTTGGTTTCCTCTGACTGACCCCCATGACCTGGCTAACCATCTTTCTTCAGCTATGCTGCTTTCTGCCCACACAGATCTCCACACACTCCATTTCTTTGTTTCTGCTCTCTGGAATATATTGCAAATCCCAGGTGTGTAAACCAGGTCTGGATGGGGGAGGATTCTAGTCTCCTTCCATTAATCCAATGGCACCTGTTCTCAATTCACAATCTGAAACACCGGCCACACCACATGCTGGCAGGAAGAGCACTGCCAATAGAAGGAACCTGTGGCTCTGAGGACACATGGCCTGGGGTGGATGGTCACACGTGGGGGCTCCTTCATTTCTGCTCATATCCTCAGAGGCAGGGGTTGTCCATGTCCTCAGACAGAAGTCGCTGTCAGGAGGTTCCTCCTTCCAGGCTGATTTTAACCCCAGGCCCTTGTGAATCCACTTCAAGGAATCTTTTTTCCCCCTAACTTTTTTATTGATAATTTTCATATATGTATCTAATATTTTTATCATAATTCCATCCCATTAACTTCTTTTGCCCTCCTCCCCCACGACCACCATCCCCTTTTTGTTTTTTCTTAAATTTGTATTTATTTATTTATTATTTCAGAGAGGGAAAAAGAGAGAGAGAAAATGAGCACACCAGGGCCTCCACCACTGCTATTGAACTCCAGACGCATGTGCCACCTTGTGCATCTGGCTTTACGTGGGTACTGGGAATTGAACTCAGGTCCTTCTGCTTTATAGGCAAGCACCTTAACTGTTGAGCCATCTCTCCAGCCATCCCTCCCCTTTTTTGTTTGTTTGTTTTGTTTTGTTTTGTTGGAGGTAGGGTCTCACTCTAGCCAAGGCTGACCTGGAACTCTCTGTAGTCCCAGGCTGGCCTCAAACTCACAGTGATCCTCCTGCCTCTGCTTCACAAGTGCTGGGCTTAAAGGCAGGTGTGTCACCAAGCCCAGCTGGCTGCCCCCATCCCGCTTCTAAGGAGCCCTTCTCTCTAACTACTCTCTCTTCTACTTTTATGTCTTTCTTCTTCTATTGTGTCCTTCTTCCCCTTCCACCATCCATGACAAATGTCGACCTACAGGTCTTGAGCGGGTGATGGCAGTTGATACAGATCACAGATGCGATGACCACATCCTGCCCAGAAGGCAGCATTGAACACACTCATTCCAACCCTCTGGCTCTTACATTCTTTCACTCCTCCCTTCCACAATGTTCCCTGAGCTTTGGAGGCCATGACAGATATCTCCTCTGGTTCCGGGCACTCAACATTCAGCTATTGTGTCTTCTGATGAGTTTTAGTCTCCTCTGTAGTCCATCATAAGGGAGTCTTTTCAATGAGGAACCTGTGGCCCCTGGAAACCACACGTCCTTAGAACCTCAACACCTCTCAGACTGTCTCCATGAGTTAAACTATGGCTAAGTGACCAACCAAAAACCACTTCCCTTCCAAACAGAATCCTCAGCTTGAGTTCAGCAGGGCTGCTCCGGGGCAGAATCCTGCAAGCTATGGCCCATAGTCCACAGCTTATCTGATTTCTAAAAAGTAGTCATTCTCGTCTGTTTAGCTGTTCTTGACTCTTCTGTGCTATAGGACCACACAGGAAAAGTTTTTCCATCCCTGCGTAGTGTAATGAATCTTTGGATAACACACATTTGTTAAATTAACCCTTACTCAATCCTCCTTGAGAAAAGTAAGTTTAAGCCTACGAGCCCAGACACTGATCAAATTGGCCCAACATTCTTATTCTTGAGAACTCTATGATAACAACAATTTTTCCGGGAACAGGCTAAGAAAAAGTATTCAAATGAAACCATTCCTGGGCTGGAGAGGTGGCTCCATGGTTAAGGCACTCATCTGCAAAACCTGACAACCTGTGTTTGATTCTCCAGCGCCCATGTAAAAGCCAGATGCACAAAATGGTGCATGAGTCTGAGTCCATTTGCAGTGGCTGGAAGCCCTGACACACCCATTCTCTCTCTTTCTCTCTCTCTCTCTCTTCTCTCTCTCCTTGCAAATAAAAATAATTTTTAAAATAAAAATCAATAAATAAATGAAACCTAACCCTATCATTAAATTCATACATTTATAGAGCATTATCATTCAACCAACCAATCACAGTCTTCCTTGTAGCTATAGCTGCGTGCCCTACCCTCTCTCGCACTCTGGATTTATAACTTGCCCACATCCCATCTTTCTCTGGCATAATACATTGTCCATAGTACTGGGTTTTATAGGGGCATTTTCATACAGGTATAGAAGGTTCTTTGACCACATGCCCACACATACCTCCTATTCCTTTCTCTTCCCTCCTCTCCCACTCACCCTCTTAGCTTCCCTAGAAAGTTTTGATTCTATGTTCATATCATATATATAGAAGTATATGCATGTATATATGCATGCATATATTTATAAACATATATATACATCATTTTATGTATCTACATAAAATCTGGGATCCACTTTTCTTCTTCTATGAGACAGTTACCAACCTTGAGTTGTGAGCAATACTCGCTGTAACTCTTCTTCCAGCTGAGAGTTGGTTTAGGGCCCCTCAATCAGCCCCAGACTCAGTGGCCAGCTCAGGGAACTTCCATTCCCCTGGGAGCTGACTGGTTCCCTGCTCGAGTCCTCCTCTCCACCAGAGCCTCTTCGAGTAGCTGCTGACGTAAAGCACTAATATCTCATACCGCCGGGTTTCTTGAAGTCAGGAAATCATCCGCCTGTGGAAACACCTTTGCTGGCTCAGTGACTCAGATTCATTCCAAACTCAGACACAGTCTGTTCCTCATTTTTTTTCTTAGCCCTTACAGAAGACTCTTTAACACAGGAAGCTCTCTTATCTCTGTCCTAATCTAATCTATAGACTCTTCTCTCTCTCTCTCTCTCTCTCTCTCTCTCTCTCTCTCTCTCTCTCTCTCTCTCTCTCTCTCTCTCTCTGCTTTGTCTTCCATTCTATGACCAAACAAAGTAAACAAGTTAGTATTATCAAAGTTCCCCACATGTTCAGCAGCTTATGTGTCTTTGGAACACCAAAGGATAGTCATGTGAGCTTTACTTATTGCTTGGCTAAGTAGGTTATGAAGGTTCCCTATGGTCGCCCACTGTGCAGTATTGTGGCCGAGGCTTGAAGTCAGGCAATTCATCCAATTCTAGGAAGGAGGGAAGGAAGGAAGGAAGGAAGGACTCCTTCTGGCAGACGTCATCGCACACCAGGTTCCATGACTAGCCTTTCTGCTAGACTATCTAGACTTCGGAAGGCATGGAAAAAGAAATGACAATGTTGTCCTTCATTACACAAATGCCTGTTGCATCCGTGCTTGGACTCAGAGGTGGTTTTGTAAAACATCGACCTGATTCACTGGTTCACATCATCCGTTCAATGTCCCACTGTCCTGGAGGGGATGTCTTGCTCTCAAGGCCTGTCGTAACTGACTCCTGCTGTATTTTCCAGTCTTGCACCTCACAAGTCTCATTCCATCTGTACTTTAGATCAAGTTAATGTTTCCTCTTTTAAAGGTCAAGCTCTGGTGGGGGGAGGGTCTCTTTCACAGATGCCGTTTACCAATCTCTCATCCAATAGGTCTTAGTTCAGACATCCTTTATTAGATAATCTCCCATGGTCCTCTTTCACGAGGCTCAGTACCTCTCCAGTGAGCTACCTATAACTCCAGAACATATCTTAATTAAAATACATATCGCCCACTAAATAACGTAACTCATTATGGACAATAAAAATAAATAAATAAATAAAATTTTTAAAAAAACTTATCGCCTCCTAGTGTGGGTACCATCTATCCCCTGTCTTTCTGATTCTAGCATAATAAACCCTTTCAAGGTGGGTGTGGTAGTGCATGCCTGTAATTTTAGCATTTGGGAAAAGGGAGGCTGGCAGACCAGGAGATCAAAGTCATCCTTGTCTACGTAATGAGTTTAAGGCCAGCCTGAAGTACATGAGAACCTGCTTCAAAATCCAGGGAGAGAGAGAGAGAGAGAGAGAGAGAGAGAGAGAGAGAGAGAGAGAGAGAGAGAGAGAGAGAGAGAGAGAGAGAGAGAGAGAGAACAAGGAGGTGAAACCCCTCCAAAGGGCACACCAGGTCTCGTTCACTCTCCTGTCCTAGAGCTTGGCACCTGGTGGAAGCTGGGGGGACATCTGTTGAGTGGGGGTGCAGCAACAGCCTACACCTGTCGGGTTTTATAGCAGGCATTCTCTGAACTAGTTACACCCTGCACCCATCTTGTTTCCAATATGTAGCTGTTTTTCTCCCTCAACTTTGTCTTTCCCCCATTGAATAAAGCAAAAAGAAACCTGGGACCAAAACGGTCAATGATTTTGCAGCAGATTAACCATATTTTTCCCTTGGGCTATATATTCCTGAATTCAGTGAGCCCAGAATTGAGTCTTAAGCATTGACTGAAATATGATTTATAATACATTCAAGATGAGCATCCAGTGTCATTAAAGATGGTACTGACTGCTATGGGATCCAGGTTTGAATGTTTGTTTTTTCCTACTCTCTATATAAATTGAAATTTATATAGTCTAGAGAGTTTTCCCAAATTATTCTGTCTTTTGGAATCACTTCTTAATTATGCATCCGTAAGCAAACACACACATGTATCATTGTGGTCATAGTGTTATTTACTATTGAATGCTGTGATAAAATACCTGACAAGAAGCAGTTCAATGAAGAAATCAGGGAATTTTTTTTTTGGGGGGGGGGGCGGGTGGCTTACAGTTTCACAGGATACATTCTGCCATGTGGGAGTTGGAGCCTGGCTGGCCTTGTTACATCCATAATCCAGAAGCTGTCAGCAAACAGGAAGTGAGTCTTGGCTATAACACTCCAAGCCCCGCCCCTAGTGGACCACTTCCTCCAGCAAGGCTCCACCTCCTGAAAGTTCAGCAGCCTTCCCAATCAGCTCTCTAGCTGGGACCAGGTGTTCAAACACTTGAGCCTATGAGGGACATTTTACACTGAAACATAATGACTATCATCAGTCCTTTGGTGATCAGCACATTGCATAATTTAGTTATAAGGTAGACAAAATGGACACAGTCGTTTCTTTGGGTGGGTGGGGGAGGGGGTATCCATCTAGTTTTGTTAGCATCTTCTTGGAGGATCTTGAAATGTTATAATATGGAGACCCTAACAATTAGCTTTGAGTGACTGTCAAAGGAACATATCACCCTACTATGAGAGTCCCAAAGACGTGGACATCTTCTTTTTAAGCTATGTAGTTTACTCAGCAAGCAGAACTACTAAAAGATCATGACTGGAGCTAGGGAGAGGGCTCTGCAGGTAAAGTTCTTGCTGTACAAACATGAAGCCTTAAGTTCAGGTCCCCAGTACCACATAAATGACTAGTATGGTGGTGCAGGAAGGTGGAGGCAGGAAGATTCCCCAGGGTTTTCTGGCTAGTCTAGCCTCATTGGTGAAGTCTTGAGACCCTGCCTCAAAATAAAATAAAATTAAATTAAAATAAAATAAAATAAAATAAAATAAAATAAAATAAAATAAAATAAATAAAAAATATAAAATAATAAAATGAAATAAACAAAATAAAATAATAAAATAAAATTATATATATATATATACATATATATATATAATAAAACAAGGTAGAGAGTGACTGAGGAAAACCCAGACACCAACTTTAGCCTCTACACATTCATATGCACCCCATATACACAAGCACCCCCAGAAACAGGAATATGCACACACACCACACACAGACTCATGCAAACAAATCCAAAAAGCAACAATAAAAATCATGTCATCTATAATGATTCACAAAGAAACAACAGAAAGGACCCGAGACAAAGAAAACAGCCCCTGTGTCTGGAGGGCTGAAGTGTTCTAACCAGGAGAACGAAGGGAGGTAATAAGGCAGAAAGATGGTCACCACCACTCATGGAGATAAACGGCTTCCTCCCTTCAATGTCTTCAGTGACTCTGTTGCTGCCAAAGATGAAGTTCAACATCACCTTTTTTTGTTAGCAAATTTAGGAAATGGCTTCAAAATCATGATGTCACCGGATAGAGCAACACATTAACTACTTCCTGCTTTTTATCTCCAGTGTCATGAGAGCACCAATTCGTTGTTCAAATGAAGAATAATGAAAGGGAAAGAATCAAGCATGTGTCCTTCAGAGCAAACCAAACTTCTCCTTACAGAAAAAAATTCAGATGCATGTGTTTAATCACCATTTTGCAATGCATATTAAAGAGACAGATCAAGACAATTACTAAAGGAAGTTAAAAACCACTGGGTAAAAGGTGAATGGGGACCCTTATAGTGAAAGGAAGGTACTGCTGATCTCCAATGCCAGAGCTCCTCAAGCAGCCATAGACTTCCTAATTTGAAAATGGGAGAAACAGACAGTAGAGGCTTTTAATGTGGTGCAAGAGGAAGCAAACAGTCCTTAAGAAAGGACCTTCTCAGCGTGCAGATCCTGAGTCCCCTCAAGTCGGAGGATGTACTCAGTACTGTAGACAGAGTGCAGGTGACAGGACTGGGCAAATGTCTCACTGGTTAAAGGCACTTGTTTGCAAAGCCAGATGGCCTGGATTCAGTTCCCCAGTACCCATGTAAAGCCAAATGCACAAAGTGGTGCATGTGTCTGGAACCTGTTTGCAGTGGCAAGAAGCCCTTGCACAATCAACCTCTCTCTCTCTCTCTCTCTCTCTCTCTCTCTCCATATATATATATATCAAATAAATATTTTTTAAAAGAATGCAGGCAGTAGATGCACCTGAGTTGAAGGAACCCATGAAAATCCTATATCCTATGGCATGCAGAGAAAATCCAGAGTATTAGGGGCAAAGGCTGCGGGTTCTTCAATATGCCAACAGTAATTATGATTAACATAAGAGAATACCACTAATCCAGGATATTCAAAAACATGCTTGATTTTAAATACTCTTGACCGATAAAAGCTTCTGTTGTGTTTGGAATTTCTGTGGCGTGATGAAGAAAGCTGATCAAAACCACACGAAAGCTTGATGGAGAAAGGCTAGAGGGATCTCCCGTAAATTCCCAACAAGGAAGATGACCACAACCACCACCAACATTTGGCATATTCTATAACTTTTAGCTTAATATAATGGGATTTTGTAAAGGATTTTGGAACGTTAAATTCTAAAACTTATGCAAAATTTATTATTTGTACATGATTGGCCTATCTATATAACATGCAACCCATAGAATCAAAGAAAAAGAAGCTTGGTGTTGGGTCTCAATAACTTTGAAAGATTCAATAATGTTATATCACATCTAGAACAGCAAGACAAAGTGAGAAGATCTAGGAATGTGCCAGTTGGATGTATAAGAACTTAGAAATTTGTGATTTCTATCAAAGAAAATAAGAAGTCTTGAATAAGTGGAGCCACAGGCTATGATATTCTTCTACGCAAGACGTACTTTAGGAACATGATGAAAATGTATTTTCAGGCTCTGGGGATGTGTGTGTCTTTTCTAACTCACCAGCACACTCTCATTCTCAGAAGTGCCTTTATGTTTAAAAAAATACTTGCAAGCAGAGAGAAAAAGAATGTGTGTGGGTGTGTGTGTGTGTTAGAAAGAGAGTAAAACAGAGAGAGAGAGAATAAAAAAGAGATGACGAGCGTAGTGGCGCACACCTTTAATCCCAGCACTCGAGAGGCAGAAGTAGGAGGATTGCCATGAGTTCAAGGCCACCCTGAGACTACATAATGAATTCCAGGTCAGCCCGGACTAGAGCAAAGCCCTACCTTGAAAAATCAAAGAGAGAGAGAGAGAGAGAGAGAGAGAGAGAGAGAGAGAGAGAGAATACACCAGGGCCTTTTGCCAGGACAGACAAAATGCAGACACATGTGCCACCTTGTGCATCTGGCTTTATGTGGGTCCTGGAGAATTGAATGAAGGACATCAGGCTTTGCAAGCAATTGCCTTTAACTGCTGAGCCATCTTCCAGCCACCCTTTCTTGTTTTTAATAAATTGGCTCTATTTCTATTACCTTAAGTGTGTATGTATGTGTGTATGTGGGGGGGGGGGGACAGAGACAGAGGAGATGGCTCCGTGATTAAAGGCTGTTGTCCCACAGGCCAGCTTTCCGTCATCCACTAAAGCTTGCATAAGCATCTGTAATGCCAATGTCTACAGCAGCAGAGTGAGGAGAATCCAGAAACTCAGAGGCCATTTCCTGGCTCAAACAAGAAGACAGGAGAGGAATCACACCCTAGGCTGTCCTATGTCCTCCACAAACACACACACACACACACACACACACACACACACACACACTCATACACACACAAGTAATATTAACAGTAAATTAATATTATAAAATAGAATATAACAAATAATATTAACAGTGGTGCAGGTCAAACTGCAGATGGATTTTCAAGGGTTACATGTTAACTTCACTCTGAACGTGGCAGCTAAGGCCAAGGGAAGCTGGTCAGCCAGGGACACCTGTGTGATTTGTGTCTTCAGAATGAGCACACAGGGAACATGTTCTTAATTAGCAAGAGCTCTGTTGGAGTGCATCCGAAGAACATAGTACATTTGTAAAAAAAGAAGAGTGAACCAGGGCATCTTGTCCCATCATGTATTAGGATGTATTATAGCCACAATGCCAGGGTTTTATTCTGCAAGAATCAGCAGTTCAAAAGCAGGCCTGAGGAACTGTAGATTTTCAATGCCTGATGAGAGTGGCATTTCAGTTCAGTAGGGAAAAGAGCTGAGTGCCTAACACATCATCTTAAAGAAATTGACTTGCCATTTGGGAAAAGGTGAGCCACATTCAGCTCTCCACAGCATGGACATGTGTCATTCCTTGGGCAGCACACTGCCTCTGCCAGCCTCACTCACAGCTCAGGCTTCCATGCACCTGCCCAGCCCGGATTCTATCCAGAGTCCCAATCGGAAGTCTGCAGAATGGAAGCAGGGGAGAAGTGGGGATTCCCTTCTGACCTAGAGCTGGGAGACTACAGTTCCATCCGGGCCTTGGGCCCTGAGCCCAAGCAGAGAGCCACAGGAAGTGGTGTCTGAAGTGGGCAGCCCCCAAGCCCATGACCTCACCAGTGGGTGATTCTAGGGACATAGAGCAGGCTGAGTGGCATTGGACAAGCCTCTGGGACTTGGGTTGTCCATTTATTCTATAATATATCCTATGCTTGGTGCTCTTTGCATAAAACTGCTTATTTTAAGTATGACTGATATATATATATATATATATATATATATATATATATATATATATATATATATATATTAATATGTTAGGACAGAAGTCTGCAGTATACCTTGGAACCACCAGCTCAGTTGAGGTTACAAGCATATCCAGCACCTCCAAGTATCTTGCTGTCCCTTTTACTTATGTATATTTTTTGTGGTAAAATTAACATAATATTATTCCTCTTTAAAAGTTTTATCATGCAATACAGTATTGCCAATCATGGGCATTGTGCTGTATAGAACTGCAAATGAAGTCATGTTCTAGGAGAGACATGTATCCTTTAATAAAATTTCCCTCTCAAAATAGACGGACCTACTTTGAAACATTACAAATAAGAACCATAGTTAAAATATTTTCATTTGTTGTACCTTTATAAGTATCTAAATTTTTAATAAATTGAGTGAGAAAAAATTTTTTTTGAAAAATGAATGAAGAATATAACCAGGCGTGGTAGCTCATGCCTTTAATCTAGTACTTGGGAGGCTGAAGTTAGGAGGATTGCTGTGAGTTCAAGCCTGGCTTGGGCTACAGAGTGAGTTCCAGGTCAGCATTGGATAGAGTGAGACCCTGCCTCAAAAACAAATGGAGAATATGCTTTATAAATCAATGGATAAAGATGAGTTTTTGGTCTTGAAATCTCTCTCCCCCTCCCCCTTGTGACACACACACACACACACACACACACACACACACACACACCACACACACATGGCAAAACATACTGTAACAAAGAAACTAGATTTGAACACAAAAAAGTAATGAAATAGTAATAGAACTTTTGTAGCTATAAAGTGCTTAAATGTCAATCACACTAAAACACACAAAGCCATCATTTTTTTAAAAAAATGTAGATAATAGAAATTAAACACCAATTCACAAGATCATAAATACAAAGGTTTTACTCTCACCACCAGTGGTGAGCAACAAATAAAACAATTATAAACCAACCTTTGCTTGTCAAATGTATAAATACACACAAGCAAAAAGACTGTGATCTCTGTTAACAAGAGCAAATGAACACACTGGCAATGTTGACTGGTACGCATTCTCTGAATTTTCTGTGTTTGTGGAGTTAACCAACCTATATGAAAAACAGACTTGTTATACCCTCAGACCCAGCATAAACCACCTCACCAGATATGTCCTAAAAACTGTTAAATTTATGGGCTGGAGAGATGGCCCTTGCTTGCAAATCCTGCTGGCCTGGGCTTAATTCCCCAGCCGCCCATGCAAAACTGGATAGGAATTCACTAAAGTTGGATAGGCTTTTGTTTGCAGCAGCAAGAGACCCTGGCAGGCCCATACACACATGCAAATAAGTAAAACAATATTAAATTTACTTGGAGGGGCAATGGCTGGAGAGATGGCTCAGCAGTCAAAAGTACTTTTTTGCAAAGCTTGATGGCTGAGGTTCTATTTCCCAGTGCCCTGGTAAAATCAGATGCACAAAGTAGTGCATGCATCTGGAATTCATTTGCAGCGGCAAGAGTCCCTAGTGTGCCTATTCTCTCTCCTCTCTCTAATTATTAAAACACTTTTTAAAAACTGGGAAATTTAGCAAATTTATCAGGCAGAAGTCTAAAATATGTAAATATTTATAGCAGCATATTTTTATTCCGGAGAACTGGAAATGACGGCATATATCCATCTCAATTGTGCTGGTCTTATTCATTGTGATAAATCCATGTAATAGACACTGTGGTGTTCTGTAATTGATATGTAATCATGAAACACACAAGCAATCTGCTATGTGAAGAGCTTTGTGCAGCATACATAGCTCCATACAATTCAGACAAGGAACAGACCATGTGAAAAGCAACACTTTGGAAAGAACCCATATTCTGTTTCTCACCTGGCCTCAGCTTTGTCAAGGGTCCAGATCTCTGCACCCACGACCCTCTTGGCCAGTATCCTTGCCTTCCACTGCTCTGTGTCACTTTCACTATCTTGGTGGTCTCCAAGTTTCAAGGAGCTGGATGCATGTGCGCGTATTTCAAGGACTCAGCTCTTGAGCATCAGGTCCCAGTAAATGCTGAGTTCAGGAAGCAGCAGCCAGCGTAGTTGTATGGTACACAGGGACTTGCTGATATCCACTATCTCTTCCCCTCAGCCTGAGTCCCCTGACCCCATTCCTCTGTCCCTTCTCCTCTCTGTTCCACCCCACTTTGTCATGCCCACAGTTGATAGCACTTCATTGTGGCTATGAGTCTGAGTGTGTGTGTGTGTGTGTGTGTGTGTGTGTGTGTGTGTGTGTGTGTGAGTGTGGGGGGAGGTGGGGATTACTATCCTATGATCAAGAGTATAGGTTCTGCAAAGACTTGAACTCAGATGTTCACCCTGTTTGCCTAGCGGTGGGACGTCCAGTCTTCAGGAAGCCCAGGTCCCTGCCATGCACAGCGGATTTCCCTGGAGTGCCAGAGTTCTCAGTAGACTTTGTGCTCCCTTAAATCAGCTATGTTCCACTGATCCTTGATAGGATCAGTGAGAATCTTTTAACTTACTAAAAGCTAGAAAAGCTATTTTTCCAACAAACTCTCAATGTGGCCATATCCTAGGTTGTGATGCTTAAATTTAAGAAATACTCCTTTTTTGGACTGCAAATTTCTGAACTTTTTCCATTGTTGCTCCTCTGCTTTTCTGGAGCCCTGGAACCCTATGATGACATTTTATCCACAAGAGCAGTTCGCATGTGATGTATTCAGTACCAAGCCCCCATAGCCCACTTTAGGAAGATGTCTAAGTGGCGAAAGGGCTCCAGCCTCAGTGCATGACATGCTCTTGATACGGGTTGCTGATAATTAATATTTGTAAGCAACACGGGGAGAGAGAGTTCTTGAATCTCCTCCCCCTCTGTACCCGAGTTCGTGTCCTCCGATGTAAAAAGAATTATACACAGGGACAAGAATATTCCTTAATTACAAACATATTTATTCTGAAAACTTAATTGGGGAAGGGACAAGTGGGATGGAAGGCAAAACCAATTCACCACGTGGTTAGTGAGGTCATAAAGAATTTACAAAGTGCATAAATCACCCAAAAAAGTGAAGAAACAAAATAACACACATTAAAGAAAAATTTCCTTCCTCTTCTCCCCCCCCTCCCTGAAAAGATCAGGGAGGGGGGGGGAGAAGCTATAACTCAACGGTCCCAAGAACTGTTTGGTCAGCTGTCCGAACAGAAGAATGGCGAAAAGCCCCCCCCCCCCAAGTTTAAGTTCAAGCTTTTAAAGATTTCCTTGCTTGGGGGAGTGGTCAGCTGTGACCTGGATAGCGTGATGTGACGTCCTGTCTGAAGCCAGCCCTCTCTACCTGTGGAGGTCCTATCTCCTACTTCCCTTCACTCCTCCTCCTGGAATTGAGTCGGATACAGACGTTGTCTAACGTAGTTTGTGTTCCACAGTCTCCTTGGCTGATTGTTAAATTGGTGTTTTCATTAATAGCCTCCCACTTCCTTCTCACGAGTGTCTCTGGGTCTCAGGAGATGGCTCAGTCAGTAAAGTGCTTGGAGCAGAAGCACCAAGACCTGAGTTTGTGTCTCCAGCACCCACATAGTACCAGGATTGACAGCACCAACCTATAATCCTAGACCTGGGGAGACAGAGCAAGGAGGACCCCTGGGGCTTAGTGGCCATCCAGTTTAGCTGAATGAGTGAGATTCCTGTTCAGTGAGAAACCCTGTCTCAAAAAATGAAGTAGAGTAATTGAGCAAGTTAGCCAACATAGACCTCTGGTCTCCACATTCACACACATGTATGAACAGATAGACCCATGCCAAAAAATGAAACTGTGTTAATTTGAATGATAAATTATCTGGTCAACAAAGACAAATATAAGAGACTTCAGGTTTGAAATCCTATGTCCCAGAAATCCTCAATCCTGGGAATCCCAGGGCAGATTGTCACCGAGCCTCTAACTAACTAGGATGACAGAGCCAGCTCATCTTGCTCTGAGTCAATATCCTCTACCCATCCCTCCCTCCCTCAGGTGAGAATTACTCTGATCTCAAAGAAAACTACTCTTAATACTGGCTATCAAGCTGGCAGGGCCAGAGCCTTGTTTGGGTACATGTAGTCCCTTTGAAAAGTTGCTAACATTATCCCCAAAAACGCTCAAGCTCCAGGGAAGGAGCCATGAGGTCAGATAGAAAAACAGCCCTATCTTCAGGCAATGGGAACCTAACTGCCTCTAGGTATATTCACTCAGGGTAGTAAACAGGTGTCCTCCAGAAAACAAAGCTATGCCCTAAGGGGACCCTCTCTTTCACCCACTGCACCCTGAAGGAGGCAGCTGCATTTACAAGATGAATCAGAACACAATTCAAACCTGAACTTCTTCCTTATCTGATGCCACAGGTCTGTGTCAAACTCTTGTGTTTTTTGTTTTTTTTTGCCTCATTTTCCTGTATTTTGTGTTTGGCTTTGAATCACCAACTTGTATATAAATAACTGGAATTGGAAACCTGCCTTTCTCACAACTGTATCAAACATGACCCACCGTCTGGGTGTATCTGGGATCAAGTAGGGTTCTTTTCAGGACAGTCTAGGGAAAATCTGGGGGTTAGTCACCATGAGGATTTGAAATATAAAAGTGTCCCCGTAGCCCCATGTCCTTTGAATACTTGGTTCCCAGCTGGTGGCAATATGAGAAAGTTGTGCCTTTATGGGGGTGAAACCTTGCTGGAGAAGGTGTGTCACTGGGGGTGGTCCCTGAGGACTGTTAGTTCAGCCCACTGGGTGTTCATTCAGTTCAACTCATACTGGTTGTTTATTTGCCAGATGTTATGGTGAAATGGGATCCCCTGCTGGCTACTCCACCGTGTTTTGTTGTCCTGAGAAATGTACCCCTTGAAACTGCCCGCCTTCCAGAAGCTGTGTTTAGTTTGGGCGTTTTGTCCCAGCAATGATAAGATAACTGCATCAAAATCCCAATGCTGGGCTGGAGAGATGGCCTCCAGTGCCTAAGACCCCAGGTTCAATTCCCCAGGACCCACATAAGCCAGACCCACAAGGCGGTAGCCCTGGTGCGCTCTCTCTCTCTCTCTCTCTCTCTCTCTCTCTCTCTCTCTCTCTCTGCTTGAAAATGAATAAATAAAATATTTTTTTAAATCCCAATGCCAAGAACAATGGGTAGCATACAGTGGGTGGTCAATACACAATTACTGCCAACCTATGAGTTTACCTCTAATTTTGCAGATTTGTTCTTAGAATTAACAGGAAGGTGGTCAAAAGGCCATGAGATGAGAAGCATTGGTTACACATGTGGGCTCCAATGGGAGTGTGTGAAGACTTTCCCCTCAGGACTCTCTCTACATCCCAGGAAAAGGTAAGAAGGGGAGGTTGACCAGTTATGCCAGTTTATCTTCCTGCCAAGCAGAGCCGTTCTTCGTTCCTGTGTTCTCTCTGGCAAGGCGACATGTACTGAAATCCCTGCCAGCAAGATTTCAAATGGAAGTCTGCCAGGAGAGAAGTTAGGTTCTAACTCTGGTCATATTAATACCACACAATCCACACAGCAAACAGCTTCGTGCCATTGTCACCTTAGATGGGAGGCCTTTGCAGGTAGAAGGCTTGAAGCGGCTCATTCAAATTCTTTCTGGAACTGAGCTGCAGGCAGCTGCTGGATTCTTTCAGAACTGGAACTTCTGACTCTGGGATCCCCACTATCAATTAACTCTGAAGAATGCGTTAAGTCCTTACCTTTGAGACTTCAGACACACATCTGCCTAATCCTTCCTTTTAAATTCCTTCATGATTCAGTGAACAGATTCGTCTCTATTTTCCTGATTTATCCCTAACTGATGGTTTAGAACTAATTAATTTTTCTAATGTTTTTATTGGCTTAAAACTATATATATTAACACAACAATATGCTCAGTATCATAAGTTATTAGATAAAGCCATTGAAACCAGGATGACATTCCCTTTTTTGCTTTAGTTATTCTCCTCCCCCATGACTCTTAATTTTTAATGTGTGTACATGTAGTATGTCTGGTGTATGTGTGTGTGTCTGTCTCCTTGAGACAGAGTCTCACTGAACCTGGATGCGCTGTGTTGGGTCAGACTGGCTGGCCAATGAGCCCCAGTGATTTCCGTCTTCACCTTCATCTTTAGTAGAGCCACCTGCAAGTTTATAAGCCATTAAGCACAGTGAATGCAGAGAAAACTCAGAGATTCTGCCTCAAAACAAGATGGAAATTGAGGACCAACACCCAGAGTTGTCTTCTGACCTACACACACACACACACACACACACACTCACTCACATGTGGGAATGAACTGTGAGGATTAAATATGAAATACAGGAATGAACAATAGTAAAGAACTATGGGAATACTTCTTGTGGATCTTACAAATAACTTCTCTGAGAATAATTCTGAGATGCTTTTTCTGCTCAGTTCCTGTTTTGTAACTTGCCCTGAAGTTATTCTTACAACTAAACTAGCTTATAATAATGTAATCGAGTTTCCTCTGCTTTATTTTACCTTTGCCCTGAACAGCACAGATGACAAAGAATGTTAAGAAAAACTGACATGTCCTTACCTATACCTATACCTTTGCCTAATTTCCTCAGTGGCTGCTTGTACTCCTTACACAGAACAATGTGTATCCGCATGAAATGCGTTAATGATACTGATGAAAGCACCGGATGTTAAAGTAACAAATTGCCACGGAAATGTTGAAAACGACAGGTGGGCTTAAGTGATTGCATTTGTGAATGGTTAGTGCCTGTGTGTTCTGAATTAACAGAGTTCACCAGTCATACCCTTAAATAAATCCCTTCCTTTAACAAATGTTGAAAGAATTATTTAGAGTCAAAGTTCCTTATTTTATTCATTTATTTATCTGAGTAAGAGAGAGAGAGAGAGAGAGAGAGAGAGAGAGAGAGAGAGAGAGAGAGAGAGAGA